>JASSUY010041670.1:0-39899 GCA_032466535.1 Forpus xanthops
AGTGTGAGGTGTCCCTGCCCATGTCAGGGGGGTTGGAACTAGATGATCTTGAGGTCCTTTCCAACCCTAACTATTCTGTGACTCTTTAAAGTAAAAACCCCTGTTGTTCACAACTGTGAGTACTTCCTTTTAAGTACTATTGAGTTTCCCCAGTGTAGAAATCCAATGTCTGGTAAACAAAGCCCAAGCTTTACTTATATAAGATCCTACAAGCATGGGCTACTGCCAAGCTGCTCTCATTTCCCCTTGCTAATGTAGTGTACTTAGTACTGTATCTTGCTCCTTTGATTACAAAATAAATCCTTTTCAAACTTCCAGTACTTAAACTGCAGGGTTTGGTTCAGTTTGTTTTTCTTTTAACTGGAAGAACTGTATCTACTAGATGGCTTGACAGAAGGAAACTGAGATACAAGCAACAGAGTGTGAAGTGGATTAGTTTTACTGTGGAGCAGAGAAACACATTTTTTAGATGGTGGTAGTAAAACAAGTAGTAATCATATGTAAAAAGAATGCATGTAGCTGAAAACTAATCTGTAAGCAGAAATTAACTGGATAAGGAAGTTCAACACAAACTGTGGTGACTTGAGGTGTCTTGGGAATGAGAGAGAACAATAACTATACACTAATATTTAAAAATACCTGTTGATAAGCTGTTAGGGGACTTGCTACATTAAGAGTAAATAATTTCATAAACCACAAGAGTTACCATGTCTCTGCAAATCCTATAGAATCTATTAAAAATGTAAATGGGGAAGACCATACTTGAGAACTGGGTTTTTTTCCCCTTTTGTCAGGTATGGAGGTAGATTGGAGATGTTGAAACAAAGTACTAAGAAATGAGGACTAAAAGAAGATGCAGAAATGAGTAATGACTGTTGACAGTGATCAGTCTTAGATGCAGCTGAAATGTAATCTTTTTTAATTTCTTTAGGCTTGCAGATAACTTCCCACATACAACAGAATTAGTGTATGTGCACATTCCACTCAATGGCATGGGGATAAATTGCCATAATTCAAGTAATATTTCTTTAAAGTATTTGGGTACATTTAATTATGTATGTCATGTCAATACAGCTGCAAATAGATACGTTTCTGATTTTGTGGGTTTATTTTTGTTAATGAATTGACAAGTGTTTGGTATTGCAACTTCATGTGTGAAATGGGAAACTGAGGGCAGCTTTGTCCTCTAGTCTTGATTGGGCAATCAAGCTAGTTGGTCCCACAGTGTTTTGACTGACTAACATTTTTCTTGAAGGATGGGGTGGAACTTGTCAGAGAGGAGTTCTGGTATTTATCTGAGAAACCTGCTCTTGCTGGTCTTCGCTTTCAGTAGTTTCAGCGACTCCTCTATTGGAGAACTCCCCAATGAGGAGCTTATTCAGTCTTCAGGAGTATCATTCAGCTCGAGATGCTGTTTGACTACTCAGCTTTTTTTTCTGTATGGCGTGCAAATAACTGCTGCAGTACCATTGTGAGTAAGTTTGACCTTAGAAAAGTGTAGCACCTGCCAGGGTAACTGTTTTTATGACCTTGTTGCTATTGTCTGTAGTTTTTTAAATGCTGTTCATTGGCACTGGAAGAAACAGTTCCTCTCAGCTTATACCTATGTTTGATGTTTGTGTATTTGCATAAATGAAATGAATCAGGCAACTGTTCTGTATTGAAGCTGTCTGATTTTTGTAAGATCAGTTTTAAGCTAAATCTGTCCAACAGTTTAATTCACTGTGTTGCTTGCTGTGGTGCGAGCAGAAGCTGCCGGAATGATTTAGCAGAACTGACTTATAGCAGTTTAACGTCTTGATAAAAGAACATCTCCCAGACGTGTGTGTTAGGCCTCAGACACCTTCCTTTCTGGTGAATTTTTGCTCTTAGGAAGTAGTTTCCATAACCCTATCTTGACAGGTCATGTTCTATACTATTACCCTGTTCCTCATGGGAGCAGAGACCACTAGGTTTTCCAAAAAGAGTCAGTGGATAAAAAGTTTAAAAGCTATTAGACATGTAGTCTCATTGATCCTATGTCGTCTTGCATTTGGATTGCATAGTTTTCAGGTTTTCAGAATGTGCAGGAAAAAGCTTTTTCAGAAGAGATCTTCAAAAGCTGACCATTCTGCTTGAACCATGTACTCCTTGTAGCTGCAACACCAGCAGCTGTCTCTGCAATAAATTTATCTCACTGACCAGTTGCATCACATTAATAAAAAAAATAGTCATGGCTCTAGTTTGCCTTGAAGGAATCGTATTAAAAAATATTTTCAATATGTCCTTGCTGCTCATAGCTTCGGAGAGCGGGGAGTTGATAACAAATGAGGAAGCAGCTTGATTCTTGATGTTGAATTTGACTGTTTTCTCAAAAAATAAGCATTTTCCTAAACAGAAATGAAGGCAAAATTAATGGTTAACTGGGAAGGGCCAGACTGGTTTTGAACCTGAATGATTTTCTGAAGATAAACTGAAGGAAATCAAGTCCTGTCAGGAGCTTGAAGTCCCCAGAGAAGGCAGGAACTGTGAGAACGAAGACCTTTTGCCCACTGTAGGAGAGGATCCGGTACGTGACCATCTTAGGAACCTGAACATACACAAGTCCATGGGACTGGATGAAATCCATCCGTGGGTCCTGAAGGAGCTGGCAGATGAAGTTGCTAAGCCACTGTCCATCATATTTGAAAAATCATGGCAGTCAGGTGAAGCTCCCAGTGAATGGAAACGGGAAATATAACCCCGATTTTCAAGAAGGGGAAAATGGATGAGCCAGGGAACTACAGACCAGTCAGCCTCACCTCTGTGCCTGCCAAAATCTTGGAGCAGATTCTCCTGGAAGGCTTGCTGAGGCACATGAAAAACAACAAGGTTGTTGATGACAGCCAGCAAGGGCAAATCCTGCCTGACCAATTTGGTGGCCTTCTATGATGGGACTACGGAACTGTAGAGCAGTTGATGTCATCTCCCTGGACTTGTGCCAAGTGTTCAACACTGTTCTGCACAACTTCCTTGTCTCTAAAATTGGAGAGACATCAATTTGGTAGGTGGACCACTCGGTAGATAAAGAACTGGCTGCATGGCCTCATGTAAGGTGTTGTGGTCAATGGCTCAATGTGCAGCTGAAGACCAGTAATGAGCGATGTCCCTCAGGGATCAGTGTTGGGACCAGTCTTGTTCAACATCTTTGTTGGTGACATGGGCAGTGGGATTGTGTGCGCCCTCAGCAAGTCTGCTGATGGCACCAAGCTGTGTGGTTCGGTTGATACGTTGGAGGGAAGGAATGCCATCCGGAGGGACTTTGACACGCTTGTGAGGTGGGCTGATGCCAACCTGATGAAGTTTAATCATGTCAAGTGCAAGGTCCTACAGCTGGGTGGGAGCAATCCCAGGCACAGCTACAGGCTGGGCAGAAAAGAGATTCAAAGCAGCCCTGTGGAGAAGGACTTGGGGGTGTTTGTCAATGAGAAAATGAACATGTGCCAACAGTGTGCTCTTACAGCCCAGAAAGCCAATGGTATCCTGGGCTGCATCAAAGAGAGAGTGACCAGCAGAACGAGGGAGGTGATCCTGTCCCTCTACTGTGCTCTTGTGAGACCTCACTTGGAGTATTGTGTGCAGTTCCGGTGTCCTCAACATAAAAAGGGCATGGAATGGTTGGAACAAGTTGAGAGGAAGACCATGAGGATGATCAGGGGACTGGAGCACCTCCTGTATGAAGATAGGATGAGAAAGTTGGGGCTGTTCATCCTGGAGAAGAGAAGGCTGCATGGAAACCTCATAGCAGCCTTCCCGAATCTGAAGTGGGGCTGTAGGGATGCTGGGGAGGGACTCTTCATGAGGGACTGCAGCAATAAGACAGGGGGTAATGGGTTCAAATTTAAACGGGAAGTTTAGATTGGATATAAAGAAGAAATTCTTTACTGTGAGGGTGTTGAGGCACTGGAATGGGTTACCCAGGGAAGTTGTGAATGCTCCTTCGCTGGCGGTGTTCAAGGCCAGGTTGGACATAGCCTTGAGTGTCATGGTTTATTGTGAGGTGTCCCTGCCCATGGCAGGGGGGGGTTGGAACTAGATGATCTTAAGGTCCTTTCCAACCCTAACTATTCTATGATTCTATTAACCCAATTTAGCTGGTATAAAAGTACGACTAGGAAAGCTCTAAGGAAGTTCTTGAGAAAGAAGAGTGTAGAACAAAACAGCCCCATAGTTTAGGTCAAGGTAGCATAAATAAAGTGGAATTGCATTGGAGATCAGTAAGTGGTGCGAAAAATAGACTATGAAGTTCACTCTCTTAATTTCTTCTTGAGGAAAGGAAGTTGATCCTGTAAGACAAAGGAGGCCATCGTATAGCACCCAAAGAATGCGTGGCAGTGAATCAGATTCATGTTCTCTCTAAAGACTAGGTGTGTGTTTGCACCCGGCTACTGACAATTTAATCATTGATTTTAAAATGCACACTATCAAGTTAGTTCTGGGTAAAATGAACAGATTAATTTGATTTGTGATATGATTACACTTATCACTTCCTGAAAGTTACAGAACCTGTTCAGGCTTCTTTTCTTTGAAAGGTATAAGAGGGAGGGGCAAATAGTTGTGAAGTATGGAATTCTTATGCAATGACTTAAAGTTGCATGTACATCATCCAGATAAGGACTGTAGATGGTTTTTTTTTTTAAGAGTCTAGTAATAATAACAACATTTAAAACCAGAATGTTATGTTTTCAGGTAGTCTCTATTGCAATGGTCTTGTTATGTCCAGAATTTAACAGTTGTGCTGGACAAGATGAGGTGGAAAGTGTCCATGAAAATATTATGCCTGTCTTAATGACTGATTTATCAGTGTCTAGTTCTTTATGTAGTCTTCACCTTCAAAAGTTTAGTTTTCTACATCAGCTCCTAGTAAGAGCTTAGCCTCTTTGGCTAAGATTCAGAAAACTGCTGGCTCGTAAATACAAATTCATTAAAGATGAACAGCTGGAGTGTTTCCAGTTATTTGTTATGCAATCTCATGTAAATTATAGTGCCCATGACACAAATGCGTGAACTCCGTTTGAAACGGATCTTTAATCATTAGTGTTGACAACCTGGAGCATGAAGGCAACCTGACTTCCCTGATACAGTGTAAAGGTTTACCAATATGTGGCTTGGCCATTCTTGCTTTGACCAAGGCAGTAACTATTGGGAGTGACTTAGATGTAGTACCCATTTGGGCTGTTCAAGTGCAACCTGCATTTGCTCATCAGTCAGTATTTTCTTTATCACAGTACTGCATTCACTACACAATTTTTAGTGTTTGCCTTCCAGTGGTACATAGTATGAACAGAAGTATGTATTGTGTTTCTCAGATTTCTTGGAGAATTATATTTAGGGAGTGTCCATGACACAACTTGAGAGCTGCAGTTGAAGTATTTCCATGTTTATGGTAGAGGTTGTAGATTTTTTTTTTTTCCCTATTAAGAGTTCCAGTACTTATTAAAACATTCTGTATATGTTAATTTTTAGCTGTTTTGGTGTAGTGTTTCTAGTGGTTGTCAGATTTTGACTTTGTTGATTTACTTTATGAAACTATACTTCTTTATAATTTCCTGTCTGCAACTTCAGTATTATGAATGGGGCTGAAGGGAATAGGCATTTCAGTGTCACGTAAAAGGAGATTGTTAAATTAGTGAAATAGGAATGTTCCACAGGGCAACTTCCTTCTGACGAGAAATAACACTCCTGTTCTTTTGGAAAAGTTTTCCAGGAAACACTTTTCTAAAACAGGAAAATATTTTATGAGGAACAAATCGCTGTTTTCAAATAAATTACGTATTTATTGAAATAAGTTCGGAACTGAGAAAGAAAAGCCAGTATTCTGTAATTGCCATATCCAAAACTATGTGACTAGAGAAAATGGTAAATATATGGGGAAAAGAATTAAAATAATTTTGTTCTATTCTGATTCTTAAAAACAAACACAAAACTCTTCAGCATGCTTCATAACTTTAATAGTGCAGCTACAATCTTATGGATTTCTGGGTGATTATTATACTCTCATATATTTCTGTGTCAGCTACATCACTGTATCTGAGCTTTTTCCAGTAGCTCAGTGATATAACTAACATCTGTTGCCTATGCTTTGTTATTTCCTCTTCACTCTAGACATGTATTTTGTTTCTAGAATTTTTCTCATTTTCACATATTTGTATGTCTTGGGCACTTTCATTTGTCCACTCTTACCTGATGACTTCTGAACTGAATGACAAATTTGGAAGGAATCATGGTAGTAATTTTTACAAGTCTCAAATTGGCAGGCAGGAGACATCTTTTACGGTCTAGGAAATAATAAAGAATAAACTTGCAGTAAGCGCTAAAGAATGGGCATGGTAAGTATTTACAAATGTCTTAATTACAGGAAAGTTTTTAGTAGTAGTTTGCAACTAGAA
Organism: Forpus xanthops; assembly: GCA_032466535.1. Classification (NCBI taxonomy): domain Eukaryota; kingdom Metazoa; phylum Chordata; class Aves; order Psittaciformes; family Psittacidae; genus Forpus; species Forpus xanthops. The sequence goes on from JASSUY010041670.1 coordinate 6,408, forward strand.
AAGGAGTCACTCAGATATGAGGCTCCGAACTGAATAAAATAGAGCTTTTTTATTTCAGCTGTTTGAAAGATTTATTTTTTAAAGAGCACCTGCTGTCTTCATGTTGAAGAAGGCAAAATCAGAGCATTTTATACAATCATAGAATCGTAGAATAGTTAGGGTTGGAAAGGACCTTAAGATCATCTAGTTCCAACCCCCTTTCATGCATTAGGATTGGGCAGTGGTTTTATGGTCTTTTTGGTTCTGTAAGTTCATTCCTTAGTCTTTGGCAAAACCTAGAAACCTTGTTGTTCATACTGGAAGTTGTCTGGACCTGAAGATGAGCCTAGCCTGTGGTTCCTGAGTGAGCATAACTGCATGAGAGCATGGGTGAAGGAGGAGTGACTCCTGCTCTGCTGTACTGAGCCCACTGGGAAACTATTATATGGCAACCTCAGATTGGCAGCTGGAATTTGATACTGGCTGAAGCGTGCAAAACTGCACTGCTGACAAATAATAAAATAGTCTTGGTTTTGTCACTTGTCATAGAATAACAACATGAAGTTTGGAAACATTTACTACAGCTTTCACTGAGCCTGTGCTTTATTCAGTGCCTTTCTGTGTTAGGCACTTTTGTCCCCGCTTAAACTTCCATCCTCTTGTGTATAGAATCAAGGCTATTGTGAATACCCTCTGTAGTAATAAATCTGCTTGTGTCTGTTGATCATCAGATTTGGCAGAACTAGGAGTGAAAAAGTATTAAGTTGCTGTAAGTACCATGGTAATAAGAAGGTATGTAGAGAAGATGCACTCTAAATCACAAAAGCTGAGGAAAGAAGCAGCAGTGCAAATTTCCCCTTCTGTATGCACCAGAGATGCCACTTTGGACTGTGGCCTTGTAAGTTCTCCAGTTGTGGGAAAAGAATTAATTGTTCCTTTTATATCAAACTCAATAACCAGAAGCAGTGAATCTCGAAGAAAGGAGTCTTCCTTTAGTGTTTGGGTTTTTTTTTGTGCACAGTACTGTAACTTCATTGATCATAGAAGTGCCTACAGCCCAACTGAAATGAAAAGTTTGTATTGTATGCTTAAAACACAAGTATACTTTTCAATTTGTAATTATACTCTAATACAGCTTTCTTCCTTTCTCAGGAGAAAGGATAAAGTACAAAGTAGTTCTGTTATGGACATACGCCAGTGCTATAGGTGTGCCCTCCAAAGTTTGAAGCTTAAGCCTGGGAATTAGAATTTTGATAAGCGCTGTCATTGTTACTTTTTCTCCTGAGCTCTTAAAAACTGTCAGATTCTCAATTCAGATATTCAGACTGCTGTTCTCTCTTTGGGTTCTGATGTATTGAAACTCATTTAACTTTGACATTACATGTCATATTTTGATTGACTGAAATTCATAGATTTTTTTTTTATTTATTTACTCTGATATTTATAGAAATATTCCGCTCAGAAGGGGCCTTTGGAGGCTACCTTCTTCAGCCTTTTGTCAGGACCGTATATGGTCAGGTTTTGACTTTCTACAGCAGTGGTCTCCAAACTTTATTGATCATGCACCTCATCAGTAAAGATACTGAGTGTGTGCTTCCAATATATGTACATTTTTAGATTATATGCATATGCTATTGTGCTAATACAGTATGTACACTACGAAACATGCACAAAAAAGGAAAGGATGAGATAAAGATGAAAAAAGCAAAGACAAAATATTTTCTTCTCATACCCCAAGGGATTGTCTTGTGCAGCCCACTTAGGAGACTACTGATCTTCAGCTTCTGAGGCCAACCTGTGCAAGTGCTACACCACTCTCATTGTGAAGGTGTCTTTCCTGTCCCCCCCCTCAGCCAGCCAGAACTTCAAGTGGTTTAGCATGTGTCCACCACTTCTTGGACTTCTGCTGTATGCCTCCAAGAAAAGTTTGATTCAAGGTTCTCTACAAGCATCGAGATTGTAGTGGGATCCACCCAGCAAATGACCCCTGCCTGCTCCGATACTCTTAGCTTCTTCTTGTCTTTCATGGGTCTAAGCCCAGTAACAGACTTTGTAACATCTCTCTTACACAGAGGAGGAAGAGGTAGCTGGGAAGAGCAAAGCCTGGATATGGTATTCCAGATGCCACCTTATATATGCTGAGTAGTGGGGAGTAATCGCTTCCCTCATCCCATTGGTTGTGCTTCTCTGCAAATATAGTCCAGTGTGCTGTTAGCCTTCATCTCTACAAGGATGTGTGATGCTGACTCATGTTTTGCCTTGGTTATCCAGCTGATTTAATGCTGATGAATTTGTCAGAGACTGTTGTTAAGATCTGCTGCTGGTCTCTTGAAGATGGAAAAGCTGATCCTTTACACATGCAAAGGAAATGCATCGTCCAGTGATCTCAGCCTTACAATATTCCTTAACTCTTAATATGAACAATTGACTGAGTAAAAAGCAGAGTTGTATATGACTTTAGAATGTGATTGTAATGCCACAGAAACAGTAAAGGAACAAATCTGAAGGCATTTAAGGATTGAGTTAATTGTTATAGTAAGGAAGGCAAACTTACTTACTGAACTATTGAGTGGAGCTCAGTCATTAAGCCTTTAACAACATTTAGTCTTTTGGCTTGTTGGTGTAATCCATTCTTTAATGGCTCCTCAGGCATAAGCCCCACAGTCTCTAAACAAGTCACGTCCAGGAAATTTATATGCCTTCAATTTGTTTCAGTTTTGATAGGTTTCAGAAAAGTCTTTCAGTGTCTTTTCAAATCTGTGTGTTAAGGAAAATGAATAGCAGTTCAGCTGTGGGTAGTGGAGAATAGGTAATTTGCTACCCAAGTTGCATGTAAAGTATTAACTTAATGCAACTTGGTAGAAGTCTCAGGAGACCTTATACTTTTTTGGCATCCTAGAACAATCTCAATGTAGATTCTGAAAGAACAGTCACAGCTGAGTTAACCATCCTGAATTATACTTTGAATGTCTACTAGTAGTTCAGTATGTTCAGTAACAAGACAAGAAATGAGATAGCTGTTCATTCAGCAGTTGCTGTGTGTGAATCAGTATAGATTTCTAAATAACCGTGCCTTTACTGCACCACCAGTAGAAAAACACTTCTCAGCTGTTTCTGTGCTTAGCAACAGTGTATTTCCTATCTGTTCAACTAATGTGTCATTTTCCTTGTCTGGTTCGTTTTAATATGTTCACAAGAATTGTGCAGTGAGTTGCTCTTAAGTAAATCCTTGGATTTATCCCATGTATTATTTTACCCCTTCTGAAGGCTGCCGTATCCATTAGTTTTCAGTGGTGCAGAAATCTGACAATAAGCTAGTGAATTGTTTGTAGCGCCTCTGCAGGAGGAGGATGACCTGTTGTCCAAATGCAGGTTGTTTTTCTTCATCCAGAGCAGTCTTATGTGGAGTAAGGCTGAAATTATATGCACATACTTTGCTTTTACCATTTTCAATATGGAGCAGTATTTTCAAGAATTTGTAGGCTCTCATACTACTCTTTTGGACAGGTATGTACGATACATCAGCAAATTGGAGATAATTATTTTAGAAAGAATAGCTTTACCTTTATTAAACCCTTTTGTTATGCCTATCTTTTTAAGCCATTCATGTCATTTTAGTGGAATATAATGACTTGGTCTCTTATCACTGTCTTGGTTTGTAATTTCCAGACATCCTTCTGACTTCCCTTTTTTCTGTCCCTCTCCCCCCTCCCCTCCCTCTCTTCCCCCATCAAGAGCTAAAACATGCTCTGTAATGAGAAGCCAAGAACTGATACCATTCTTTCCTATTGGAAATTCACATGCTCAACAACTCTGTATTCACTTTTAATATTTAAGGGCTGTCTGTTCAGTTTTAATCCATGTACTATCTGTTCTGTATTTTTGTTGATGAGAAATGTTATATAAATAAGGTTTGATTGTTTTTTCCAGTTCTCTTATTTGTGCCTTTGTCAGCATTAGCTGTTACCAGAAGATTCGCATCAAGTTAATTAGATAATCCTTTCTTCCATCAATCATACTTGTCTTTTAATTCTTTACAAATAACATCCAGTGTCAACTGTTCCCTTTTATTTGGTATGAGATAGCTATTTACTAGGCCTAGATTGTCCCATTTCCTCATTACAATAGAGTATTTAATGCAGGACTTCGGTTTTCATTCAGAAGTCTGAGAGTTTCCCAGGACTCGTTATTTGCAAGTCTTTTTCAAAGGTCTAGGTAGCTCTCTTCTTCCAGAAGTCTTGAATGCAAGCTATCTGGGTCTGCTGATTTAAAAGCTCTGTTTGTGCCCATCTTATATCCTTGTAAAGTGTGATACAGTGGCATGTTTGCTGAGTATTTTTGCTTATTCCGATGCCAATCTTTTGTCCATTTTAGCTGACTTCTCTTTTTGCCACACAATACTTCTCCATTTCAAATTCCTTTCTGTCTACATTTGTCCTCAGAGCCAAGAAGAAAAGGCACCTGCAACTGGTGGACATACCACGGTGTACCATCTGATCAAATTATGGGCACTGACTTGTATAGATTGCTGCCTTTCATGACTGACATTGAAAAGGCTTTTAGTGGTACATGTAGCATAGACCCACATTGGTGTGAAGTTTATACCTTTAGTCTTCAGGACTAGTTCAGTGGCATTGCAGAGAAATTTAATATTGTGTTGTCAAGAAAGCATTGATTTACTTTTTCCTCTAGATTGGTGGCAGAGTCAGACAGGTGGCAGTTTTGTTATTGTTGTAGAGGGTGTCAGGAGTAAGACTGTACCTAGTACTTTCTGTCAGGTTTTATTGATGAGCAGCATGTTTTGTCTCCAGAATAAATCAGACATTTTGGATCCAAATATGGAAGTTAGCTGTGTCCCAGCTAAGCCATGAAGGCTGTGTGCCAAGGGTGAACTATCCACCCAAACACTTAGGTGCCTGTGGGAACCTAATTTTCATACAAATCTAATCATTAAACACCTGTGTGAGAGAATGGAAAGCTGTTCCATGGAAGAGGACCTGGGACTGTTGGTCAGCAGCTGGCTGAACATGAGCCAGCAGTATGCTGAGGTGGCCAAGAAGGCCAATGGCATCCTGGCCTGTATCAGAAGTAGTGTAGCCAGCAGGACCAGGGCAGTGATCTTCCCTCTGGCATTGGTGAGGCTGCACTTCAGATACTTTGTTAGTTCTGGGCCCCTGACTCCAGAAAGACATTAAGGTGTTGGAGTGGGTCCAGAGAAGGGCAATGAAGCTGATGAAAGGTCTGAAGAATAAGTCTGATGAGGAATAGCTGAGGGAACTGGGGTGGTTTAGTCTGGAGAAGAGAAGGTTCAGGAGAGACCTTATCACTCTCTACAACTACGTAATAGGAAGTTGCAGTAAGGTGGATGTTGGTATCTTCTAGCGGATAACTAGGTGCACCAGGGAGGTGTTGGCTGGATATTGGAAAATTTCTTTTCACTGAAAGGTTTGTCAGGCATTGGAACAGGCTGCACAAGGAAGTGGTCGAGTCACCATCCCTAGAGGTATTTAAAAGACATGTAGATGTGGCACTTGGCGATACTGTTTAGTAGTGGACTTGGCAGTGCCATGTTAACTTTTGGACTCGATGATCTTAAAGGTCTTTTCCAGCCTAAACGATTCTGTGAATGAGTGAACCTGTGCCTAAGTACTAGACATGTCCAGAGCTGTTCCAGTCTTGGATGGGCTGAACAAGTTGTCATGGCAATCCTATTTTAGTCAGTTTGGGTTATGTTTAATTCTCACTGGCATCCAATTTGATAGATGTGTCTTGATTTATGCCTAATGAATGACGATAGCACTGACTGCATCATAAGTTATGAATTCAGTCAAAAGTCATTGTGTGTAATAAAGGAGGTTAGTGCTTTCTTGTACGAGACTAGTCATTAGCATGGTGGCTTGGGAATAACAAGCTGGTTTTAATTTAAACCTGGGTAAATTCAAGCCAGATTATTATGGGAATTTGTTGTATTATAGCTTGAAGTATTGGAATTACCTTTGTGTCTGTGCCACCTTAGATATGAGCGCAAAATGTTTGGAGCTGTAAGATGAAGAGATGGTGGAAGAACAAGCTGTAACTGTCATGGAAGGAAGGATGATTTGATTCTAACCTCTGCTTCCAGGCTGTGCATTCATTTTACATTAAACAGTCATTGGATCATATTCTGGAAAGCTTACCATCGAGCTTGCTAGCTTGGAAGATGATCCAAGTAACTTTCATCAGCCCTTCGCCACCTGTGGAAGTGGTGGGGACTGGCTATAGCCTGGAGGATTTTTTTGATGAGTGGGAAAGCTTTTAAAGTAAGGTAGGAATATAAAACTCTGCCCTCTTTGCTTGGGAGACTAATTAGTTTGCCTAAGCAGGTGTAAGTGGTGATGAATTCTTAAGTAATCATAGTTAGGTTTAAAGTCTTTTAACTTAGAGGGATTTTTTACCCCTACTTTAATCTTTGCAGAGTATACTGGGAAAGTAAATGAAACCTCTAAAATAATTTCAGAATTTTTTTTTTTTTCCCCAAGTTAACAGCTTCATAGGACAGCCTTCACTGTGGGAATAGCTATATCATGCTGTGTATGTAGACCTGTACTCTAGAGGCTTATAGTACTTTGTTAATGCATTTTTTAGAAAACATGAAATTTTTGTTCTGCTCCAGTCATCTTGTACTGACAGCACTGTAATACAGGTTTCAACCCACAGCAGATATACAGTGACAAGCAGGTAAAAGCAGTCAACTGGGGGGGATGAAGATAGTTTTAAAGAATGCTTCTGAGTACTCAGCTGTAACAGCAACTCTTCAAGTTAACCCAATATCATCCCTAGAACTTGGTATTGAAGTCAGCAATATTATGTTCACTTTATCACTCCTAGAATTTTATCAAGTATCTCTTCATTTAAAGTAGGCTGCATGTTATAGTAAAAGCATCTGTTTACGAGCAGACAGTATTATATGTGTTAGAGATTTACACGTGTTTGCAGAGGGTTTCATTAGCCAGGTGATAGCAAAGCAAAACTTTAAAAACCTGTAACTTTACAGACTGTCTGGCTGTGCAATATACCTACTTATTTTCATCAGGCTACTGTAAGTACTTAAGAGAGGCAGTTTAGCTTTAGAAATAGTGTACAGGCTATTCTCTCCTTAATCTTTATGTCCATATTTGATGTTAAGCAGTTTTCAGATGCAAAATCTGATTAACTTGTGGGAATTCTGAATGTACAATTCACCTCTAGTGAATTTTTTCCATCTGTCTTTGTTTTCTTAAGAAATATCAATTTCTCAGTTCTTGTTGATCTAATTTTTTTATTTCAAAATCCAAGTACACTGCGTGGGGCTGGGATGAAGAGAAGACTAGTACACTGAGGCAGTGTAACTTAGACATTTTATTTTTTTTTAATAACAAAATGAAATAAAATTTCAAAAGCGGCTTACTAGAATCTCAGTGCATATTTCCAGTATGGAAAAATGGTAATCACCAGCTTTTCTGGTCTTAATTCTTCCATCCAGTCTTCATATAGCACTAATACACAAAATATCATTAACAAGTCATAAGTAATGGGGTTTATGTAATTGAAAGAAGCGCTTGGCTGAATCCTGCTTTCTATTATGCTGTTACTTGACACTCATCAGAGTTGAAGTGGATCGCTGCTTTTGTGGGCCACCCGTGTGGCTTTTTTCTTGTCATCAGGTTTCATGTAACTTTACAGTGTGTGCTAGCAAGGGCTTTTCCACAGTAGTTATGAGGATTATGATTTTGTGTTCAGGCATTACCTCCCTCCGAAGTTTAGCTGCTGGATAAAGCTGTTAGAGGGCTACAAGTTATAAAAATGACACAGCTTTAAATCTGAGATGAATTTATTTTTAAAGTAAAGAAATATAGCATCTTTTTATTCATTTGTCTCACTTGCACATTCCCTAGTAGCTAGTTGTTTCTAAAATAAGTGTCTCCTTTATTATACAAGTGGAAAAAGTGGGTTGGTAATTTAAAAAATAGAAACAAAAAAAGAAGAAAAAAGGATCAGTATCTCTGTTCACAGAGCTTGGTGTTTTGTGGGGGTTTTTTTTTTTTGTTTTTTTTTTTTTTTTCCCCAGTTTCTTACAAAGGACAATACTCTATATGTCTGTTGTAAGGAAACTGCTTCTTTTATTTTTCCCTTTTCCCAGTAAGTATTTTGTCAGCGGTGTCAGTGAAATTTAAGCAAAATTTTGGTTTATAATCTAAGTTAAAAGGTACAGGTTTGTTAGCTCCGAGGCGGTGATGTAGTTTCATCTGAAGTTAAGCCGCTAGAGGGGGTCTAAACCACCCTCTATATAAACAAGTCTTACACTAGCTGGCAAAACACATCTTCGGTTTTACATGGTTGCTGAATGTTGTGAAAACACATTTTCTAAAGGTGTCTAAGAATTCATTTCTTTTTCCTTATAAAGTGGGGCTGTTTTTAATGGGTAGTTATTCATAAATATTTATATAGTTTAGCCATTTGAGTGATTTTTCTTTGCAGGTGATCTTGTGAATTAGCGTATCATCAATGATGGCAGAACATCCACCGTTGCTGGATACCACTTCGATTTTAAGTAGTGAGATCCCTCTTCTAACTTCCCCTATTGTAAGCGGGGATGGAGCACAACAGGTAAGGCAAACTTCAGTATCTTTTTTTTCTTCTTCTTCCAACAGCATCATTGACATATTGGCAGTGTAAAAGGTAGTAATCCTTCATCTGGAATATGTTTTTTTGCGGCTTTGGTCATGTATCTGTTTTAGGGATTGAGGTGGCAGTAGAACTGGTGCAGGAAGAGATTTGTAAGGAGTATGAAGCAGAAAACCTGTCTTGTGAAAGAGCATCTTTATAGAAGGTTGGAACCAAATAGCTATTAAGTTGTCTAGCCATGCTTCAGTCTTAATTTGGAAGCTATATATTCACATTGCTACAGGACCTTGTTAAGGTTACTAAATCTTGCTTTATGGTAGGGCTTACTAGCACAGCACATGTGCTAACAACTCTGGCGTCTATACTGACATTTGCTTACAACTCGGTATCTTGAATGGTGGGACTTGCTTTCGTATGTTGGTGTCTGCTTGGACCCCCCCCATCAATTTTTAATCTATTTTTATATTTCTTTGACAGAAAACAGTAAGGGTAACAGAAAAACTTTTGTCTGTGGTTGCAGAACACTTGAGAAAGGTCAGTTCCAGTTAGGAAGAAGTGTTGGCAAAAATGTATGCATTCTCCATAATTTTAACCTATGAAGAATATTTTTAACCCCAGATAAGCTTCCAATAACAGAAAAGGAATTACAAGTGAAGTATTTTGAAGTATCTGAAGTGATTGAGAGAGCACTGTCTGTGATAGAGACTGAACTTGGTGGTCTAGGGGAGTCCCTTACAGTCTGTCATTCCTATGTTTCGTCTTTATGCAGAAGAAATAATTATTTATCATAAACAGGAATCAATATGTAGAGTAATGTCGTGGTTTAAGCCCAGCTGGCAACCCAGAACCATGCAGTCACTCGTTCACTCCCTCCTTCCTCCCTGTACTCCTGGAGGGATGGGGAGGAGAATCAAAAGAATGTAGCTCCCACAGGTTGAGATAAGAGCAGTCCAGTAACTAAGGTATAACACGAACCACTGCTGCTACCACCAATAGTAATAATGATAAGGGAAATAACAAGGGAAGAGAATACAACCACTCACCACCTGCTGACCAATACCCAGCTCAACCCGAGCAGTGATCTAGCCCTTTCAGGTAACTGCCCCCTGTTTACATACTGGGCATGACGAGCTGTGGTATGGAATACCTCTTTGTCTAGTTTGGGTCAAGTGTCCTGTCTCTGCTTCTTCATGGCTTCCCCTCCTCCCTGGCAGAGCGTGAGACTGAGAAAGTCGTTGCTCAGAATAAGCATTACTGAGCAACAACTAAAAACATCAGTGTATACAGCACTGTTCCCATGCTGAAAGTCAAAAGCACAGCACTGCACCAGCTACTAAGAGAGAGAAAAATGACTGCTGCTGCTGAGCCCAAGACAAGTAAAAATATATACAAGACCTCTAAAATGAGACTGGAGAAGGAACTGCAAGAATTCATAAGGTTTGGGCTGCAGAGAGATCTTCACAATATAGGGAAAGCTTAAATGCAGAGAAAGAGCTGATGCATCCATACATTTATTAAAAGGGATTTAACATTGCAGGGACGAGAACAAGAAACAATGCTCAAACTTGCTTTTCTTTCTAATTCTTCTTTCAAATGCTGGCATTTAGAAGTAGTAAAGTATAATATGCAAGTAATATGCGGTAATATGCTTTTGTTTCCTTATATATTCTGCCTTGAAACGTTCTGTTTTAAAGTCTTGCAAAAAAAAAAAAAAATAAAGCATGCCTACACAAATTAAACATACCAGTGGTGTTTCTTTATCTAATTGTGAATATTCTTTCCTTTTACGGTTGTTGTTTGAAAATTCTTATGGATATATCAGAGAACTCTTGATATTGGAAGAGACCTCCACAGATGATGCAGTGCAGCTTTCCTTGTGTTCTGGGTTCAGCAGTAGCAGTCATTTTTCTCCTTCTTGGTAGCTGGTGCAATGCTGTGGTTTTGACTTTTGGCCTAGGAACAGTGCTGATAACACCAATGTTTTTAGCTGCTGCTCAGTAATGTTTACTTCGACCAAGGACTTTCAGAGACTCCTGTTCTGCCAGGGAGGAGGGGAAGCCGGGAGAAAGCAGAGGCAGGACACCTGACCCAAACCAGCTACTAAGAAGGAGAAAAAATGACTGCTACTGCTGAACCCAGGACACCCTGACTCAAAGAACGTTCAGCTAGAGCAAGTAATTCAGGACCATGTCCATTTTGTATATGTCCATTTTGTATGAGGGGCTCAGCAGCCTCTCTTGTAGTTTATTCCTCAATATTTAACCCACACTCACAGTGAAATAATTTCTTACATTTTAGTGAAATTTCTGTATTTGTTTGTACTTGTGGTCTTTTGTTCTTTCATTGGGTACCAGTCTAGTTCAGTTTTGCTTTCTCCCCCACCATCAGATATTCATGTACACTGATAATAAGATCTCTCCTGATACATCTCTATTTCTTCTACTTGTCAAGGTTGCTCTGGATCACAGTGCAGCTGTCCAGTGCACCAACCACTAACTATTCTATGGTTCTATGATTTTCTTATATGTTGTTATTTCCTACATTAGATAAGTTAACTTGCAATTTTTTGCTCAACAGTCGAACTTCTGAAGATTGTTTAAGCAATTCCTTCTCCTTGCATCTTACCGTATTACAATTTTTGTGACTTTTTATATAGTGGTGACTGAGTTACCAAATTAATAAAGACCATTCAGTACTTTTCTGGAACAGTTCATATCATCAAGATAATCTGTTCCAAATACTTGAAGTTCGCTTGCAGTTCAAACGTGAAACAGTAGTACAAATATTTGAACATGTTAAGATGAAAGGTCATAAGCTTCAAATGTGGAAGTGCTGATTGTGTTAAAGCCATAACTTTTACCATGTTTTAGAACAAAACAATCCCCGAAGTGAGGGGAATGTGCATTTTCAGGCAGAAAACATTGGGAAATTAAATTGCGTGGGTGGTCATACGCTACTCTATGCTGCTGTGGGAGACTTCTTCATTCTGTGTCTCACAGAACAAGGGGCTACAGTTTGTTTCATAGGGCAAAACTGGTGTAGAGGAAAATTGAAGATCAAGCCTGTTAGCTCCTCCCTGTCTATTTAGCACAGAAGTACTGCTTTTGCACCTTCTCATCACCGCATTCAGTGCGGGTGGATAGTGTACTACTAGTATCTTGATGCATAAGATAGTGGATGAAGTATGGAGAAGGTCCATAGGAGTTGATAGAAACCAAGTGACACTGAGAAAATGTGGTATGAGGGTAAAAGTGCTTGAGTTTTCTTGTGAGGGTAAAGTACTGCGGTAAGGGTTTGCTGATTATTGCTGAGGCTGGACAGGAAGGATGTGCTTGATTACATGAGTGGTGGGAGGAGGTAAATTCGTGATTGAGAGGAAAACAAGGAAGCAAGAGTTCAAACCACTTTTTTTTAACAGGCTTTATTTTCCTGATATTAGATTGATGTTAAATTGTTTCAGAAAGTTTCTACAGTACTCAGTGCTATTCCAAGACAAGTCAGTAAGTTGTTGACACAAGTTTGCAGAAGCCCTGGAGTTCTAGACCCTCTCTGCCTTTTCTGTATCTTCCCACTGTAGCTAACAGTTGCAAAGTGGGACATCCCTATATAGTCTTGGTGTCCTTTATAACCAAAAAGGTACATGGCACCCTCAAAGTAGCCCAGTACCTGTTAACCATTTCCATTTCTTGGGGGAATGGAATGCATAGTGTTTGTCTTTCAGTCACCTTTATTTCTCAGCAAGGTATAGTGATGAGGTAATACTTCTAGTTTGGAAAGCTGGTTGCTTATCCTCCAGACTTTATTCAGAAGTTTAGATGCTTAGTGGGTTTTGCAGAAATCCCAGTTTGTGTGTGTGTATATATGTAGTATGTATCTCTGTGTAAATATGTATACTGTGTGTGAGTTTAAGTGCAAATTCTTTGAACTGAGATATTTAGCTTCAAATCTCCAAGTTAGTATTTAAAAAAAAGTTCCTCCTTTAAAAATTTAAACCTCTGATCTGAAAGTTGTTATTAACCTCTTATCATAGGAGGAAGTCTTCAATCAGCAGAGTAATAAGCTATAAAAACAAATAATTCTGAGAATTGCCTTTTTTGCTTTCAGATTGTTTGCATACATGGAGACACAGCAAAAATATAATGGTGAAGGTATAAACTAGATTACTAAATGACTTTCCTCAGTTTTACTTCTGTTGCTTCTGTTTCTGAAAAGCATATGGTACATTATGAAGTTCCAGCTTGCTTTGTTTTTGCCTTCCTGCTGAAAATGAAGCCTAGAACTGCATATGTTTCATGTCTTTTCCTATACAAGGAAAAAAAGCGTATTTTAAGTTGTTTAGCAACATACACTGTTGTAGCTGTTCTCACTGCTTTCCATATTGTGCTCTTTCCCTTTTATCTGTGATTTGATTTCATAGAGTACAGTGTGTGCATGGCTTCTTTTTTTTTTTTTTGGGGGGGAGGGGTTGTACTTCCCTTTTGACTCTATTGAATTGACAGATAAGTCTAAATTTTTCTTTTTGGAGATTTATTAAAGTGTGTTAGCTGACAATTATTCTTCTGTCCTTCAGTGACTTCAGTAGCACTGAAGCACACCAGAACCATATTAACTGGAACCATTGGAAGTCTTATGCTTGTAATGCTGCAGTGCCAGCTTATGGAAGCTAGTTATCAAGCTGTATTTTTTCAAAGCTTACTTTTGTTTAGCAACCATCACTGAAAAATGCATAAGGTTATGTGGAACATTCTATATACAAAAAAAAATCTTCCATAGAAGTTTTTGAACTGGTGATTGGCTGTGATGTTCTATAAACAGCAGCACAGAAAAAAAAAGTTTATGAGGATGTGGGTTTGATGCCTTGAGGTTGTTGGATCCTTTGTGTCTAAGTTAATCATAGGTTTTGGTAAAGTTTTGTCTTACTTAAGTGTAATTTACTATTTTTGCATTAGAGATCAGAATTTTCTCTTGTGTCTTTATCCTTGATTCCAGATGCATTGAAAACAAAAAGTGTGGATTCAAAATTCTGTGGTGTATAATTACAGAATCAAAGAATGCTTTGGGTTGGAAAGGACCTTAAGGTCATCAAGTTCCAGCCCTCCTGCCATAGGCAGGGACACCTCGCACTAGACCATGTTGCCCAAGGCTCTGTCCAAGCTGGCTGTGAGCACTACCAGAGATGGAGCATTTGCCCCTTCTTCGGGCAGCCCGTTCCAGTGCCTCACCAGCCTCACAGTAAAATTATATCTAACCTGAACTTCCCCTGTTTATGTTTAAACCCATTGCCTATTGTCTTATCACTACAGTCCCAAATAAAGAGTTCCTCTCCAACATCCTTGTAGGACGCCTTCAGTTACTGGAATGCTGCTATGACTACTGTGCTACTTTTGGTTAGTAGAAAGCAGCATCAGATTATTGCACAATTTATAAATCCAGATATATTTATTTTAATATTTGCTGCCTGAAAATAAATGTAGGAACAAGAGTGAAGGCTGTGTAGTTCATAGCCTTTCCTACTTGTATTCACTATGAAAATTCATAGAATGAATTATCCTCATAAAACTTTACTGAGTAAGCCTGCTTACTCCCTAAAATGTCTTTTTTATTTGTATGATACAAATCCTAGATTAATTTTGGTCTCTGATACAGTAGACTCCTTCCAAGATACTTGAGGAAAGATTTCCCGTGTTGAATGAAGCTCTTCAGAAATGGCCATTTGGGAGAATTGGATGACATCGGAAATCTGATTTAAAGTCTGTTAGTCACTTTAGGTTGTTAAAATCGTTGTCAGTGGGGAGAAACGAGCATGTCTGGAAGATCTGTACTTTTGGGGAGTTTCAGTTTTGGGGTTTGTTTGTTGGGTTTTTTTGGTGGTGTGTTTTTAGGTGAGAAGGTGCAAGTTGCCTGGAGATATAAGCATTGAGGTAGTCCAGTTCCTCTCTGCAGTGTGTTGCAAGCAGGTCCAGTCCCCGAGTCTCTGTCCTCCTCTGTCAGTTAGACTTGGAAGGATACCCTTATGTCCAAGCAGTGTCCTGGCACCAGGCATGTTTCTTGGTCCCCTTCTCTCCTCTCTGCTATTGGATACTCAATGCTGAATAAGCCAAGACCTGAGTGCCAAAATCTAAGACCTACAGTCACCCTTATTGCTTACATACATTTCCTCAGAATCCAGCTGTTTTAATCTCTCTGTAAGCGGTGACAAAAATGTAACTGCTTTGCAAAGTCATATTCTTAACCAGAAACTTCACTCATAATGTGAGAATTTCACACTTTGCAAACAAGTAACCTGGAGCACAGCCACTGCTAGCTGAAGCATGCGGGTTTTTTTTCCCTAGGAAGCATTTCTCTACCTAGAGGGTGGTCAAATATTGGAACAGGCTTCCTGGAGAAGTGGTTGATGCCCCAAGCCTGTCAGTGTTTAAAACATTTGGACGATATCCTTAATTACATGCTTTAACTTGGTCAGCTGTCAGTTGGTCAGGCAGTTGAACTAGATGATCCTTGTAGGTTCCTTCCCACTGAAACAGTCAGTTCCATTCCCTGATGATTAGGAGGTTTCTCTATATATAACTGGGCAAAGTCCATCTAACCCTCTGCTGTTACAGAATTAACGCTTTACAGAGCAGCCAGAATGACCTTCACCAGGAAGAGAGCGACTCAGGTTTACACCCCATAGCAAAAATGGCCCTGGACTCCCCCCCCCCCCCCTTTTTTTTTTTTTAAAGGAGGAAAAAAAATATGGGAAAGGATTGGGGTTGTAGAGATTTCTCCCACCAAGCCCTGACTAAGCCTTCCCAACCTGATCAAATTGAGGATGCAGCCTTTAATTTCACTTCTAGCTCAGGTTCCTGTTGTCACAGTGTTTTGATACACAGTGATACCCAGATTTGCGCAAAGCTGGGAATGAAAGGCTACTTTAGAAGTAAACTCCTGGCATTCTATTTTGATTTTTTAAACACAATGCTATTTGGAGTAACTACAGAATAAGTTCTTCCTTTGGCACTCCCTTTTGTGCTCCATTTAACGTAGAAATGTGAAAGACGCATCCATCAGTCTTAAATATCATGGGCTTTTAACTTGCTTATCACTCAAACAGGAATCTGAGCTGTCAGAAGCAATGTTGGGAAATATCAAGTTGTCTTATAGTCCATATACTTTCAAAACCAATGGCTTATATGTTCTTTAAATCTTTTAAACTCTTCAGAAACTGAATGTCCAAATTCAGTTTCAGCTTGCTTATTTGTATTTTTTTCTTAATTATTACAATTGCACTGCAGGAAAGGGGATAGTTTTTAAAGAATATTTATTACAAATTTTGGTGAGAGTTGTTGTTTAGCAGAGTTCTTTCAGAGAGGAGAATCTCCCACCTATCACTTCAGCCCTTGAAACAGCTATATAAATTACAGAATACTGTGCTGCCGGAGTGCACTCAGCTACTACATGTCTGGTGAAGTTCTCCAGGAGTAACCTGCTGGTACTTACTGGTTGTAGGGGAGAGAAATAAAGTATCTGTCCTGCTTCCTGGGTCCCCTTTTTGTACTTCAGGAGGATGAAGGAAGTCAGGACAAGGGCTCAAAGGGCTCTGTCTCAGCCTATAGAAGGGAAATCAAGTGTAGCTTTGTGACCTTTATGAAATAATGTGTTCAGCTTTTGGCCAAAGATTGATCATGACTGCTTCATAATGTTGGATATTGTTTCTTGGTGAATGCCTAACTGGTTGCAAATACTTACAGACGTGTCCAGATATTGCTAACAAAGAAATTCTTTTAAGTAAAGTACCATTGACTTGCATCATCATTAGCAAATCTGTTAATGTCCCCCTCACTTATTTTTATCTTGGACAACTTTCATAATGTTTGCAAGATTCTTTTTTTTTTTATTTATTTATTTTTTTTATTTTTTTATTCATTACTAGGTGTTCTATAGAATGAAAATGCTAGCAAAGCTCTCGACAATGGCACAACAGTTCAGCTGCTTTCAAATGTGAGCCAACCCCAGCAAACTAATTCTTCCCCTCTTCTCAGCATTAAGGTCTTCACAACAGGGAACACGGAAGCAAGCAGTCTTCAGAAGTAGTTTTTTTCTTTTATTTGCATATGGAAACACCAAATAATTCTATTTGACATAAGAGTACTTTGTGACAACTGCTAGTAGAGCCTTCAGTCAAAGATGAAGTGCAGCTGAGAAGTGTCTTCAGTTTTGATTCTTAATTGAGATAATTGCGAGGGTGTTTTGATTCCACAGGTGGTGTGAAGAAGTTAGAGTTATTACAGGAAGATTATTTTGCTCTGCTGTACAAGCTCAGTTTTACTTAACGTTGTAGAGCTGAAGTCCTGTGGATTTCAAACAACAAATCGTTGTGAAATGAGAATAATCTGATTGAAGTCTTCCAGTTTTTATTTCTAGAGGTTGATGTGTCTAAACATTGGCCAGGACCAGATGCCTCAGAAGGCTCCAGAGTTCAGTGTCTGCCCATAATACTGCTTCCTTCTAATTCCCTGTAAACAAGGATTAGCTTAAAACATTAAAGTACAAATGTTGT
This sequence comes from Forpus xanthops, assembly GCA_032466535.1. NCBI lineage: Eukaryota > Metazoa > Chordata > Aves > Psittaciformes > Psittacidae > Forpus > Forpus xanthops. The sequence continues at coordinate 23,569 of JASSUY010041670.1, forward strand.
CTGTTGCATTATCTAGATTCTTTGAAACACTTCTGTTACCCTAATGTTTATACCTTGGCTGATTTAAACATAAAGTGGGATTATTTTAAGTAGTGAATTTTCTGTGCACTGTCTGCTAACCACAGAACGTTAATGCTAATGAAACATATTGGGTTTGCTTTGAATGAGTCGAATAGAACCTTGCTTAGCCAAGCTGTGAGATCTGAGAATGCAAAAGAGAAGAGACTAAGCAGAAACAAGTAAATCAAAATTGTGTTTCTCAGTAATGAAGAATGAGACACATGCTTATTGAACATGCACTGACTCACACTGTTGTATGTGGGCACTAACAAGTCTTGAACATTCACAGTGACTTTAGATGCAGATTTTAAAGTTTATCTTTTACTGATTCTTCTCAGAAAACTGTGTTTTTACAAAGCAGGACTCCAAACCATCTTCCCCCCCTCAGTGATCAGCTTTCTGCTGATCGTCTTTCACATGAAGAGAAGGGAGGGAAGCATGAATGCAGAAAGAACTAGAAATAACCTGTTCATAAATAAATTTATTTGCTAGAATAAAAAACAAAATCACCAGTCATCAGATATTTCTAACCTGCCTTTCTAAAAAGAAAAAAGTGAAAGCTTACTGAAATCTGTAGGTTTTGAATGTCAGTGCCACTGAACAGTCTAGTCATCTTTCCAGCCTCTCTGTTTCCAGTTGCTTCTAGGGATATTCTGTTGTCTTGGTACTTTCAGTGGTGCTGACAGTATCTTGCAGCAGTGGTTAAAGATGAAATGTTTGCTGATTTTATTATCTGTCAGCTGCCTTTTAGAAAAACGATGCAAAGTCTCCTGTTCTCTGAAGATACACATAGGCCTTAGGAGTTTGTCACTGAAAAGATGGTTTCTTTCTCTCGCTTTCTTCAGGACATGCTGCTGCTACCTTTCTTCAGCTTTGTAAGCTGAAATAATTTCCATTGTGTTGGGTTTGAGTTTTTTGTTCATCAAAATCCCAAACATGTAAATTCTTACTGCAATATATTATGTAACAATTCTGTGTGGATTTTCTCCCTAGTCCTGGAAACCAAGATTTGTTAATGGTCTTTGTTACCTGGAGCTTTCCTGTTCTTTTTTTTTTGCATATGGAAACCAACCTGTATGGGACAGTTAGATCCCTCTGAATTATCAGTCAGTATTGACAGATGCTGGGGTAGAGAGTTGTGTAGTGTGGGAAACCTGTAAATTGGAATTTGGTCAAATAAATTTGGTGGAAACCAGAAGATTTTAGAACTTCAGTGTTAAGAGCGTTATATATTGTGTTACTTGGACAAAGATCAATGTCTATAGGACATGTTTAAATAACAAGAATCTTGTTCTGTCATTCATACTAAAACCAGAAGCAATTTAAGGAGAAAAAAAAAATTAATTATTTTTTCTTATATATACCAAGAAATGTTGTGTGCTTAATTTGCTTTGAATTAGCATGGTACAGTACAGAGCTCAACCTAAAGTTTTCAGAAATCTTTATTGGCTACTAGCCAACGTAAATGAGGGGAAAGATATCTTTAGGAAGTCTAAAAGAAGATGGAGGAGGAAGAATGTTATGAAAGATGACTAAGTAAGAATTAGTTGGAAGTAACACTTCACAACCATGAAATTCTTAAATTGTTTTGAATTGCCAAAGGCTTAAGACACTTTTAATTTAGCATTTATTACTGATGTTTCAGCTGTTCCGATTTAACAGTCTTATGCTGTCTATAAAACCTGTTACATAGATCTTTTGTATTTTTCTATTTAATCTCTTTTCTAAGTGTTAGTGAGTTTGATTGTGGAAAAGAGTTCATAGCCTCATTAGCATTGTTATGATGCGAACAGCAGATCTTGAACACACAATCAATGGAAAAATGACTTGTGCTGCATTGTAACTGACATCACCTTTGCTGGACCACAGATGTGATTCCATCTGGCAATTCATGTGCTGCTAATGAATAGCAACACTCAAGTCTTTCAGTGTTCTTTGATCAGTAGCATATAGGGACAAATACTACAAATAGTAGTCTTAATAACTGGGAAAGTCTGGCGTAGGTGAGATGACAAATCCAGATCTCAGTAAGTCCATGTTGGAGCCACAGGGGAGTTAGCACCTTGAGGCTGTGTCCAATTTTCCATGCTCTCTGGGCCACACTTTGTGGAGCCAACCTAGATGTAAAGATTTTCCTTGCAACAAGACACTGTATGTAGGTGAAAAAAAATCTGTTTTGAAAACTGAATGTTTTCAATAAAAAAATAATGTTTGATATGAATAACTGAAACCTTGAGCCTGGCTTTTAATTGGTGAAAAATTTCATGCTGATTAAGCAGTAGGAATATGACCTGAAGTGAAAGAAAGAAAGTTACTTTTTTATTGTAGGTAGGCTATAGGTTTGAGTCCTTTTACATAAAAGTGTATGTATGGACCCTTGCTTATTACTTTTGAAGACATTACTGTCCAAGTAAAGTCTTAATATTTTTTATATCTCTGGCAACATTTCATCAGTAATCTCAGCAATGTTGTCATGTTCCACATTCCTACTAATTAAGAAGGAGTTTCATGTACCTTGTCTGCCTGTGGGTTAGGACTTAAACCAGAGTGACATATATTTGGTCTTTGAAGTAGTTTTCCACAAGGAGGGAGGGCTGTGTGTCTTGCTCTGTGTAGATGTCTTTCCATAGATGAGGGTATGCCAGTGGCCCCTGCTATCATTGGGATTAAAAACTGCAGATGTGAGATTGCCAGAAATTAATACTGGAGGTTTTCAGTTCAGGTCTCAAATGAAGAATATTGGAGGAAAACTAACTCCGTCAGCCATCTGAAATGTCTTAACCTTTTATTAGATATTAATATAGTGTTACAGTGTTATTTAGGGCAGACATACATAAATTATAAAGCAAAAGTGGGAAGCACACTTCTTTCATGCCTTTTAATGAATGCACAGTATAGAATAACACAGTATTTAAGTGAGCACAATAGAATTCAATTGATTATTTCTTTGGTGTATTCCTCTCTTTTTTTTTTTTTTTTTTTTTTGTTGTGTCTTATAAGGTGGCACCCTCCCTCCCTCCTTTCTGTCTGATTTGCAAGCTGAAGTCATGAGCTGCATCATTGATTCAAGTATAAAGTCAGGAGCTAGTTCATTCCAAGCTAGTGTATCCTATTTGGGAATCAGGAGGCTAAATTAAAAATGCTTTGTAAAATAGCATATATTTGGAAGCTTTGTTCTCTTAAACCCGAACCGTCTGTTGACTGACGTTAGATGATCCAGAAGCAGATGCTGCAGCAGCTATTTGTTGATTTAGTTGCTATGGTGACATGATACATTCGTGTACAGCAGGAAGCTCACTGTACGTTGGCTAATTTGATAGGAAGGAAGGCTTGAGGTAGGTATTGCTGACTATATTGTTAATTGATCCTACCTTTCACATCCTGCCTCCACACACTTTGTGGATGCACAGCTACAGAGGAAGGCAAAGGGAGATACTCTGGCGTGCCTCTAGGTTAAGGTGCCCTGTTAAAAGAAGGGGGGGAGGCAGTGCTCGCCACATCACCGAAGATTGCCTCAGTATTGAGTGAATGGAAAAGATTGGAGCAGCCGGAGTGGTGACTGTTGAATCTTCCTTCATCTTCTGTCACTGTGGTAGCACCAGTTGAATGAGAGAAATAAAAGGATGCGAGCAACAGTAAGTCAAAGTGATAAGGCTTTTGAAATGGGTTAGGAGATAAATTCTGTCACTAATTAACATCTTGATTGGAGCTATTAGTGCAGAAAAATGTAATTGTTCTAAATATTTGCCCTAATGATGGAACATAAATGTGACTCTGCCTGGAAGTTGTGTTATATTATAGTCACTGTTTTCCAGAAATACACCCTTTTTTAGTCTTGTTACTGACAGACTGTTAAAGATACAGTGTACATCTTAAAAAAGCTTGGCTGTATCACCCTCTTACCAGGTTTAATTAAGTGTTTTAAAAATGTTTGGGGTCAGAATGACCAAAAGCATTAAATACAGTGTTACCCTAAATTCATGAAATGTTCAAAAAAGGAATTTACCTCTGTCTTTTGAGCTACAAATCTTCTCATCAGTACCGGTGAGCTAATTTGAGTTGCAGTAATATTAGACAAAGCACTGCTGTCTTTTTTTTTATGTTGATAGTGCATTTATAAATATGGTTTTGGTAAAGTCTTGCTGTTAGTTATGATTTTTTTTGCTGACAGTCATTTGCTACTGACTCAGCACCTGTAACCTTACAATGCTACATGTAGATGTTTTCAGATTAATAAGAAATAAAACTGAAAAAAAAACAAGCCCTCGTCTCTTTCCTACAACTCTGAAAATAATTGTTTCTGCTGATGTAGAAGTGGATTGTGATTTGATTCTCCTTAAATTATGGTTTCAGAGAGGTCTAGGGAAATGTTTTGGAGCACTTTACTGTCTTGTTTTCTAGGAAGTTAGTTTGGAAGGAAAAACCAATATACCTTATAATCCCTAAAAACAACACATGTTGCTCTCTACCCCAACCCACTCCAGGATGAGAGAAAAACAGAACTCTGCTTTTCAGTCATACTGTTTTGCTCCAATCTGTAATTTTTCTTGTTCAGAACAGTCTTTTATTACTTTTTTTCATTTAAAAACCTGCTTTAACCACAGTTGCAATATACTCTAGTTTCTTCATATTCATACTTCATACTCTTCATATCATAAAAATGTGATTTTAGCAATGGATAAAATTAAGTTATTGTAGCTTTCTCCCCCACTTTCTCATTGCCTTCTTACTTCCCCACATTTTTCAATATCTTAGTATGTATGCCAGACTGTGAACTGACTTTACTAATAAAGGATTGCTTTTTAGTTTTAATTTTTTATGATGCTATATTTAGTGGTACATGTATTAGCATTGTTGTTATGTATATTCAGAGGCTTTTAACTTGGTTGGAAAATTTGTCTGAGATTTCACTCATTCTGGAAAAATATGTAAATTCAAAGTGTAACTTCTTTGAGAGGAAGTTATCAAGTAACCCATTCAGTTCCTCTGCCCTTAAATGTGAGGTAGGGGGTGGCCAGGGAGAGGGAAGGATTCCAAATATCCCTTTACACTGAAATTCAATCTGGTTCTTTGGTTTTCTTTGTGGCAGTAGGCAGTGCTAGCCTGTGGAGAGAACAGAGTGCCAGTTCTCATAGAGGCTTATCCCACAGTTTCACACCTAACACAAAGTATTTAATTCATTTTGGTTCCTTTAGCCTCAGCCAGGATTAACAAAAATTAACCTTTTTCTTTTCCCCTTCAGGCTGGTATTCACTGGTACTGAAGACTGTGAGAGCTATGATTTTATTGTTTCGGGGGGGGAAGCTCAATGTCTGTAGACTTTAATGCAAATGGAAAAATATTTCTGTTACATTGCAGTAACTCTAAAATGGTAGTTTCAATCTTTCAGCTAAGACTGTGCTCATTGGAAATAAAACCATAGGTATTAGGAAAGCAAAGTATTTTGAAATGATGTTGTGTATTCAATAGCTAATAATTTCTTCTACAGACAGATAAGCTTTTGGGTATGAAAGCATGTATTTGGGCAACGCAATTTGTTACCTGCTACAAAAGAATTGAAAATGTGTCTGTGAATACCAAACTTGAAAACAAAATTTTACTGTATCAGTCTCTTGACGTTTGTGTGGGCTTAGGAGAGTTAGAAACTATTTCAGTCTGATCCTTTTAGAAATATGAGTATTATTTGACCAGTGGCTGTAAAATGCGTAATACTCAAAATCATCCTTATGTGGTAAGGATAAGCTAGACTGTCTTCTACAAACCGTATTCAAATCTGACTTTCAGAAACTTCCTGATAACTTTATGGAGTGGGATGGAGGAGAAGTTTAGCAACGATCTTAATTCTGGATTTGTTTTAGTTTGTGCCTGTGTGAAAAATCATCTAGTGTACTTCTAGACACAATCATTTGTGGTTAGGGTGGCTTAGGGTTTTGGGCTTTTCTAAATTCACATTAAATTTAAACTTAGAGAACCTAAAAAAATGCATTAAAAATATCCGTTCTATATATTAACAATAATATAATTTGTGTATGTAGTTTTTTTCCAAATAGAATCTCTTTTGCCTTACAGATCCGCTGCGTATACGTATTGAATAGAAGTGATAAAATATTTTTGAGATGCTATTTTTTTGCTGCCTGTATCATGTCTGCATGTGTGTTTGGGGAGGGAGTCTTGTTCTATATCCTTTAAGTTTTATTCAGACAGCTGCTTTTGCACATGTATAATAGTGAGCAAAAGTAGGAAAATGTTAGACTTGCTATGAAATATTTTTAGTAGGTTTTTAGAGCTCATTGACTTATTTCAGGTTGTGCTTACTGACTTTTCTTCTCTCCGTAAGGACAAAAATGCTTTAGACTTTTAACTGTGTTTACAGTTTCTACTAGTGAATAGTGAAATAGCATGCTGGTGGGTTAGTCCTAAGCTGTTTTGTTTTCTTGCCATGTAAATCTTTCACCTCACCTATGGCTCTTCTCAGGATGAATCCAGTTTTTCAATTGTTACTTCATGATAATATCTGTAGGCTTTATTTTGGTCTTGCTTACTAATCAGCTGATGGAGAACAGTCATTAGTTGTACAAGCCTATTTATAGTTTATCACTTGTTTTGTGACTGAGAGCACTGGGAAAATATTTCCCTGCTTGTTGTAATGTAAATATATATTTGTGATGATGCCTTTCTTTCAGCTGACTGAAATTATTCTGAAACCTAACAATCTGCTAATATATTGCTACTTCCAGTAGTAGGGTTGGAAGTGCAAGTAGAGGCACTTGTAGAAGTGTGTCTCTTACTGACAGAATGAAGGGTTGGTTTTAATTGTTATTTCAGTGAATTTAATGGGATTTCGGGCCTTAATCAGTGTGCAAGCAAACATATGCAAAGCAAGATTAGGTAGCTCTGTGTTTTAATTTCCATTCTGTGCTTCACTGTGTTCTAGTGAAGAAATACCTTAACCCGCGTGTTCATCTGGTGCAAGCAAAATGTCAGGCTGCTTATGTGGAAGTAGTCTGTATCCATAAAGACAAGGATTAGTAAGATATAAATCAGCTACATTTTATATCATTGCCATTCTGCTTTTAAAAGACATTGCTGTGACTATATTGGTGAGAGCAAAATACTTCTAAGAGTCTTATTTTGGCTTCTGCAGCCTCTGCTTCTTGCTGATAAGTTACCTTGACCTTGCTGGAGACAAGTGTTAGCATTTGACCTTAAGTTTTTTCCCTTTTTTTGGGGCAGCCCTCTGAGTCAAGGTGACTGCAGCTCTGCCTTGCACAGATCTCCCTTCTACATTTTGTTGCTTGTATTATTAGCCTTACAGTTTTTTTTGTGACTGCAGCCATTTTTATCAAATTCATTTCTTGTATTAGAAATAAGCTGAAGACATGGAAAAAAAGAAACATTCAGCTCCTTTCCTTGTTCAGTCCGCAGAAACACCCTAAAGTTTGTCTTAGTGAAGAGTTTACTGAATAAAAATAAGAGACACTGAGCATTCACCTCTTGGAATGTTTGTAATGCCTTTGTTTCTTTAGATGCAAAATGAGAATACTTTCTCATCCTACTCACACTGATGTAGTAAAGCTAAATCATGTATAAGATCTTCAGATGAAATTATTAATTACCATTACAGTGTTGATAGTTGTATGTCCAGTCAATGTTGCCTGTCTCTATAAGATGTGGTCATACTACTTAAGCTACTATAAAGTGGTGTTTTAATTTGGGATTCTTCTGGGAGTGATACATTATAAAATAGTTTTATATAAAATTGTTGTATTCTAAGTGTATTACTTATATAAGACCAGTTCAAATAGTGATTTAAAGTGAAGGACAGATTTTCAAAGCTAATTAAGAAAGTGTCCCTTAAGTAGTCCTTCAAAAAGGCAAAACCTTGCAATGCTGCTTCAGACAACTGTTGGGAATTGTGTATATATTAGTAGTTAAGTGTGTTCAGGAATATTCCTGGAGACTGAAGCTGAGCTTCATGTAGCAAGTCAGTTCTAGTAAACCATCTTTTCTTCTAGAAAGAGCATTTGCAAACCTCCTGGTAAGACTGGTCTCAGGAATAGTTCATAGTGTTGTCGTACTCAGGACTACTGTAACATGATTCATCATTGCAGGTGACTGTTCCAGCACCTGGGAATGCTCCTCAGCACTGCTTACTTTGCTAGTACAGATGTGGGTTTGGGTACCACTGATGTGATCAAAGGGATGAAGCAGTTCTCCAAGGAGAGATTAGAAACATTAGGACCCCTCAGTTTGCAGGCACTGGGCCAAGGAAGGGGAAATTGCTAAAGCTTAAGAAAATATTGGAGAAGGTCGGTGAAATTTACTCTGAACTGTTCAGCAAATCCTATAGCACAGAAATAAAGGAACATTAACTAGTTGGAGGTGGTTTTAAAATGGCTGAGAAGTGAACTTTAGATACTTGCTGCTACAGGCAATTCAAAGCATAAGTGAACTCAAAGAGTTCAGGCAAACTCAGGGACAGTAACAGAGATGGACTCAGGGAAGTGGCCTGGCTCACCTGCTGTCCTTAAATAGCATCTCAATTGATCTGTTAGAAACAGAATACTGGGCTAGATGGACTGCTGATCCAGACTATGAGGACATTTCTTGTGTTATTTGGCATGAGAAGCTGCCTCAGTTTAGAAAGCAATTTCAGAAAAAAACATACTGAGCTTTCTAGCATATGGTATGATTCAGTTTTGTTAGGAAGCTGGTCTTTGCCAATCTGGGCTATGTTATCTGGAACTGACAGTTGATGGGCAGCAGAGTAAATGTTTTGAAATCAGGAAAAAAGTCAAGTATTCTATGCTAAGGAGGGTATTTAGCGAATACTATTCCTATTTGCAAAGCCTTTCTGTTTTTAGGATGAATTTTGCTTTTAAGATTGTGCAAAGAAGAAACCTCTAAAATCCATACCTATTTAATTAAACTACTACAAAGCTTAGCAGTTTTTCATTTGATCTGGATTTATTTTCCAAAATATCCTCTGTAGAGTGAATTAAATACCATTGAAAAGCATGACATTCCACTGTTAAAACAGACAGTCTTTGTCAACTGATGCTTCAGGTATTTCACACTTTAGTCATTGGGCTGGTAATGTTTTATTTAAGCAAGAACTGGTTTTAGCATAAGTGTGTAGCTGTACTCTTGTCAGCTTGTATGCTGATCTCTGGAAGGAGATTTTGTACTGTTTTTCATCAGGAACTGCACTGAGGTCATGTAGATCATCATTAAATAACCATTTAAAGGAAACTATTTAAAGTCTCAGTGGAAATGACACAAAACTAGTTACTGACCTAATACTCCCATTTCTTAATAGCAATGCCTTAATATGTTTTGAACTTGAGACAGTATGTTGAGTCAGAGTTGTGTTAGCACTGAGAAATTAAATTTTTAAATATTGCTATATTCTGTTGTAATCGGTTGTGCTTTAAAAGTGCTTGTGGTGTTCTAGAGCTTGTATCAAGGCCTCAGTGTCTTAAGTTCACATTATTTTTGTGAAGCCTGTGAAGTCCTTCATTAGAGTTGATGTAGAAAGAGAAATGGCATTTGAAAAGTGACTATGTTAAAGGTGCCTCCCACAGAGACTGACGCATCACAAATAAGGTTTTTTTTCAGATTATCATAGTTATCTTAGAGGAGCAGACAACATGAATCTGGATATAATAATGCATGTTAGCCTTTGGACAGCAGAGCTTTAGATGCCTTTAGTAAAGCAAAAGGATTTGTCACCAAAAGATTGAAGCATGGGAAGAAAGGCCAAACTATCAGATTTTTCCAAAGCTATTTGCTTAGTTTGAGCCAATGTGAATGTTTTGCCCAGAAGAGGAAGGAGGTGAATGTCTAGAATATTCACTGTGAAAGACGAAGCCTTGGTTTTCGTAAGTACTGATGTCATGGTTCATGAAGAGCTTGTGGGCCAATGAGATGTGCAAGCCTGCACCAAGCCACCCACAATGAGATTAAAGAGCTATAAATACTAAGCAATCTGTAGATTTCATTTGCCTAACACATAATGCCGTGAAAGATCCATGTTAACTTTCCCTGTAGAGAAATTTTCTTGCATCTTTGATTATTTGCAGCAGACTTCTGTTAAAAAATAGGGAATCTCTGTGAGTGATTGTCTTTAGCAACATCTCTTCTGAGCAGAAAGATACCAGTCTCTCTCTGTGCACAGCTTTACCTTTTTTTTTACCTTTCTTATTTCAAAATGAAGCTATTGAGGTGGTGAGTGTCAGAAATGTACTTCTCAAAACAGTGATTACTCTATAGGGTTCAGCAGTGGTAAGGCTGGTCCAGCAACAGTGCTGGTCACATTGACACATATGGCCCCAACACAAAGACTTTTGAAGCCAGCAGTTCTTGAAACTTCTGAGCCTCGATTCAGACTCTCTTTTTGGCACACGTGGCAACAAATACAGCCTGTCTTTGAGCAGTTGTAAAATACAAATGGGAATGCATGATGTAAAAGCAAGGCTGAAAGTGGAGCTGATGAAATAAGAGTCAGGCATCAAGCAGACTGATAGTCCATTGGCAAAAAGGCTCTATTTCCTGCTCCTGGGAACTGAGTGTCTAAATAAACTGCATGAAGTCAGCGAGTCTCCCTGCCCTTTTGAGCAGAATTTGGATGTCCTCAGAGATATGAAAATCTGATGACATCCCAAGTGTTTTAGAACAGTGCTGAGCTCCATCAGAAGACCTGTTGTCTCATGGCACAGTCACTGCTGAAGAGTGTCCCCTCTCACTGTGTTACCTCATGGCTGATATGCTGAGCCTTTACTTTCTCAGATTAGCTGTGAAGAACAAAGTTAAGATCTGGGGCCCCCAACATAAGAAGGATGTGGACCTGTTGGAGCATGTCCAGAAGGAGGGCCATGAAGATGCTCAGGGACTAGAGCACCTCCTGTATGAAGATAGGCTGAGAGCTGGGCTTGTTCAGCCTGGAGAAGGCTCCAGAGAGACCTTAGAGCAGCTTCCAGTATCTAAAAGGGGCCTGCAAGAAATCTATAGAGGAGGTTTTGACAAGGGGGAATGGCTTTAAATTTAAAGAGGGTAGACTTAGATTAGGTATTAGGAAAAAATTCTTCCCTGTGAGGCTGGTGAGGTGCCAGCACAGGTTGCCCAGAGAAGCTGTGGCTGCTCCTTCCCTGGCAGTCTTCAAGGCCAGGCTGGATGGGGCTTTGAGCAACCTGGTCTAGTGGAAGGTGTTCCTGCCCATGGCAGGGGGGCTGGAACTGGATGATCTTTAAGGTCCCTTCCAACACAAACCATTCTATGATTCTCACATGGGAGAAACTGCTATAAAAGAAAATCAGGAGGCATAGGTCTCATTTGGTGCATTTGTTGGGTCAATACATGTATTCCTTTGCTCAAATCCACTCTGCTAGCTGGAGCCTCCAGTTTGGTTGTCCTGCAGCAGAAGACTGGAGGAAGAAAACCAGCAGGTTGTCAAGGCAACATTATTGCTCAGGTTATCAACCTCAGGCTCTCACAGAGGAAAAAATGGGAACAATGCAGGAATACCAGTCATCCCCCATTCCCTGTTATTTTAGAAGAAGGAATAAAGGGAACTATACCAGCCATTACCCTAAAACTTGAGGGCTTTGCAGCTTTTCTGTTTCTCATAATTCATATGGTAGAGACCAAGAATATTGAGCTGAAAACTGTACAGATTGACATGTCAGTTGCAGTCAGAATGGTTCCTCCTAGAAGTGAGGGCATACTAAATCAGCTTGGTAAATGCTAAAGACTTGAGAAGGAAAGATGTTCTTGTGTATTCCGGTGAAGCTTTTGGGTACTTTTATTCCAGTCTAAATTTCAAGCTAAAATTTTCAATTGTGGCAGAGAGGGGAAAGAAAATCAGTGAGATGTCTTCAAAAAGTTATGCCTGCTTGGGGAGTCTGAGAAAGAACTTACCCACTCATACTTCTCTCCTTCATCAAGTTCTGAAGGTGATAGCCAGTTGTTAAATTGCTGCCTTCCAACACTTCACAATAAGCTCTGGCAGTACACTATTTTCTGAAGATCTGTTAAGTTTTTTTAGAGTTCATGTCTAAAATCTTATTAAGTTTAGATTACATTAGGAGTACTCACTGAATTTTGTATTCAGATGCAAGTTAGAACTGAAAAAATAGTTACCATGTAAAGAGTGATAGTGAATTGTTTTTTCTCAAGGAGCCTAAAGCTTCTGGAGACATCTTTCTCCTGTTAGAGCACTGTAGCACAGGAGACAAAGTAGTATTTTTAAAGTGCATGCTCAAAACTGAGCTAAATCAGTATTGAATCATATGGCCCAAGTTACGAAATGTGAATATCCATCATGTCCCATTGGCATTGCAGCTATTTTAGGGTAGTACTTTCCATCTTTTCATTACTTTGTAAAGTTGCTCTACCAGAGTGGGAGGAATTTGTATGATTTCTGCCTTTTCCTCACCCTTTCCTTTCTCTCTGCTGTTCCTAAAAAGAGTAACACTCAAGTTTCCTGGTTTCTTCTGGTAAACAAGATCAATTTTACTTTCTTTTAACAGAGTGAATTTTTTTGGCCATAATGTTGAGGAGTTATGCATGTAAAGATTTGTCTCTGATTCACATTGGGAGGAAGAAATACACTCTATTTAGATGCATACAAGCAGGAGCGAAGAAGAAGATGTCCAGAAAGGAAATTGTGAAATGCACCTGCACTTCTGTTGTTATTCCCCTGTGTTCATCGTTTTAGCTGATTTCTTCATGTTTACAAGCTTGTTCTGTCAGAGAAAGGGAGGTTTCAAGTGGGAATACAGAAGGCAAAAATGGTTAACAGGCTTCTGCTTTGGTCATGTCAGACTTCCTGTTTACTTTGGCTGATAAAGTGTGCTTTGCTATCAGTTCTGCATTGCTTGGGTTTACAAAGTTAGGATAAACAGCTTTCCACAAATAAAACTATGCATATTTTTCATACTGTGCATCTGGTGCACTTAGTTTGTGATAACTTAAATAATGTTTTATCCTTGGTGCATGTACAAACATGCTTGGATCATACCTATAAGAAAGTGAAATGGTATTTTCCTCACGTTGAAAACTGTCAAGTGCTTCTGATGAAAATTCAGTCACTGGGAATTCTAGGCTTCCTTTGGAAACTTCATGTAATTGTTTGATTAATGTCAAAGTTAATGTAATTTGTTCAAATAATTTAAGCTGTACAAATAGGTTTTTAATTATACTAAGCAGTTGAGAAAATAAAATTTGTACAGGTACTGATTTACTCGGTTGTTATTCTCTCGTTGGTTCTTTGAAAAATGCTTATTTAAAAGTATCTGTGCTTATTCTTGCTCTTATCTCTTTTTCTCTGTGGGATGAAGACAGCAAGCAGTATGAAGTGAAAAATAATGTATTTACTAACCAGAGGGAAAAAAAGGTTTTTTTCTTTCCCAGTAGAAGTTCATTTTTTTTTTCTTTTTGTACTTTCCAGACTTTTATGTTCCTGTGTAATAGTTGTAAATACTCTTTTATTTTTAAGGTTATTCTTGTGCAAGTTAATCCAGGGGAAGCATTTACAATAAGAAGAGAAGATGGACAGTTTCAGTGCATTACAGGTAAAGCTGATACATTTCTTCTTATATTTCCCGAGAATGCATCAGAATTAATAACAGGCAGTTGTTGCGTGTTGTTGAATGTTGTTAATGTTGTTGAAAGTAAAAGACTGACGGAAATTATTTTAAATACAAGAGCTGTTTAAAGACCTAAAAGATTATGTGCTAAGGATCATTGGATTTAGAGTTCATTACTGTAAACAAAGCACTTGGATGAAATTAAGTTTCTTTGGGAGAGGAAGGGGGGAACATTTTCAGTTTGCAAAGCAGAGAGAGAAGTGTGCTGGCAGCAGCTTTTGACTAACCTCATTCATCATGTAGAGCTCAAATTAAAAGCTACAGTTGTTAATTTGGTTTGAGTTTTGATTTTTTTTATACTTTGCTGTCATGCAGACATTGATTGCCTGTCACACCTGTAGCTGTGTAATCCCCCTATTAGTTTTTCATTTTATCTAGGGGCTAAATTATGTCCTTTCTGAGTTCTAGCAAGTGCAGCTTCAAAATACAAATGCTTCATCTAAACATAGCATCCCCATGCACAATGGTCAGTTGTTTTCTGTTCTGAATGAAAATAGCTACCAGTTAAGCCTATCTACAGCTGCAAGAAATGAGCAGTCATGCTGCTGATCAGAGCACTACTTTGATGTGTTACGAGAGTTACAAGTTATCCACAGATTCAGCTATTTTCTTTTTCTTTTCAAATCCTACCTAATTTTTTCTTGATGTTGGCGCAGCTTCAACAGATGCCATTGTGGGAAGTTGAAGCAAGTATTTTCCAGCTCCTTTCCCCCCTCTCTCCAATCTGAGAAGAGAGGAAAGGTCTGGTTTCAAGTGGCATAGGCAGGTCCTTTGGCTAAAAAATAATTGATTAAAAGGACACCTTGGATTGTAATTAAGTTTACATCAACAATTCTTGAGGTTTACATGTCTATTAGCGCCATTTTCCAAAACTTCATGATGATTGCGTTTTATTGTTGCTTCTTTTGAGTCACAAACGGATCCCTGTGCAGATTGCAGTTCTATGGGGCTTATTTGAAACATGTATGTAATAATTACATGAAAATATCAGAGGAAAATATGGGGGGGTTGCCTTGGAATTCAAGTTAAGAAACAGGTAAGATGTATTTTACTTCTGTTGCACAAAACACTAAGGATAGTGGCGTGCGTTTTAATTTTTGATTTATTAGATGGGCTTGAAGGGGGTAGAATGACTTGACACTTTCCTTGCATGATCATCTTTGAAGCTGGAAGTGTGTGATGTACTGCAAAAATACTGAGATTGTATATTTATAGATATGTTTCTAGCCTTTCATGGTGCAGCCTTTATTCTTGCTTGGTCCCTCTTGCTTTCTGAGTAGGCAGCTCACTATTGTGATTTGATTCAGCTGCTGATTTCTTCATGCTTTAACTATGAAAGTGAGTGTTAGCAATTATTAGACAATTGTTTGTGGGACTCCCTGGGTGTAAGCCAATGTATGATCTTTATAACTTTCCTGAAAAGTGGCACTGGCAATCTAGGAACATATAACCCAAATCATTTCCACAGCTTTTGCAGACATCCTGTAATATATTCTCCTTGTCCTTTCCCCTTCCAGGAGTTGAAAGTACAGCTTGCAGTTGGTAGTCAAACAGTGAGCATGGAGGTTTTTCATATTTGTATATTTACTAACCTTAGCACAAAATCTGATTTGCACATGATCTTATGAATGTTGCTTTTCTGGTCTATTCTTAATGCTCCTGAGACATTTCTCTGTTTTGAATGCTACGCTGATGGATCTTTCTACTTTTGGCCTTCTTGGTTCTTTCTGGATTAAAAAAAGAAATTCAGTTAGTAATTGATGCTGTACCTTTCTCATTATATGCATTGGTACTAATGAGGAATGTCTACTTTCCAGTTTTCTGTATAGAGATTTGTGTAAAGAGATCCATTTTAGGTGGTGTACAGTGTAGAGTGTGATTTGGTATTGATCTCCTTTTTGCTCTGCCACAACTTCTCAAACATAGTTTGCCCTTGGCTCGGCCACAGAATGGATGACCAATCTACAAAATGGGCTACAGCCGCAGAAAACTGTTGCACTGACTAAAGAAAGCAAACTCACATCAGTTCTCAGTTCTTTCCTTCACTGTATGCACTCAGTTATTAGGTCAAAGCAAAGTTAAAGATGCAGAAATACTTAATGAGTGTGGTGTGGAGGAAACCTTATAAACATGTGTCGTGGTTTAAACTATCATGGTTAAACCCAGTCAGCAAATCAGCCACACAGTTGCTCCCTCACTCTCCTCCCTTCCTCCCACCAGCTCCCAAGGAATGGGAAGGAGAATCAAAAGAATGTAACTCTCACAGGTTGAGATAAGAACAGTCCAGTAACTAAGGTATAACACAGACCACTGCTGCTACCACCAACAGTAATAATTATAAGGGAAATAACAAGGGAAAAGAATACAACCGCTCACCATTCGCTGACCAATACCCAGCCCGACTGATCTAACCTTTCTGGGTAACTGCCCCAGTTTGTATACTGGGCAAGACGTGCTGTGGTATGGAATACCTCTTTGGTCAGTTTGGGTTAGGTGTCCTGTCTCTGCTTCCTCCTTGCTTCCCCTCCTCCCTGGCACAGCATGAGGCTCAGAAAGTCCTTGGTCAGAGTAAACATTACTGAGCAGCAACTAAAAACATGGATGTTATCAGCGCTGTTCCCAGGC
>JASSUY010041672.1:5308-21863 GCA_032466535.1 Forpus xanthops
GTTATACCTTAGTTACTAAACTGTTCTTATCTCAACCTGTGGGAGTTGCATTTTTTTGATTCTCCTCCCCATCCCCTTGGGACTGGGGAAGAAAGAGGCGGGAATAAGTGAAAGAGCAAAACTACATGGTGTGAGGACCTTAAACCACACCACCAGGTAAACTTATATTGACATATTATTACCTATTCATTAGAGACTTTCCCACCAGTATTTACTGATACTTTTTCTAAGTTTTATCACTATTATCTTGTGATTTTTTTCTTATTTTGTTGGATTTTTTGCTCTATACTGTCCCATTTAGGAAAACATCCTGTGTAAGGGTGCTAGTAGTGCTATAGCCACAAACACCACATATGAGCAGAGGCTCCAGTTGCTGGCATCTCTTTCTAATAAGTGCTGTATAAATGCAAAGAAAGACTAATGCTTATTCTGAAAATACCTGTCCCACCTCTTTCTTGAATTGCCAATGTATTGCATGCTTCCCTGATTTTCCACACAATTGCAGGAGTCTAGATAGTCTGTTCAACTTGGTGGGACTAATTCTGTGTGAACTTACAGCCTTTGCAAAATCTTTCCTGTTTGAATTATCCTTTGGTGTTATTCTTAATGTTTAAAAATGTGGTATCAAGCTTGGAGTTAATGTGTATTTGTGAAGCAGCTCGTAAATCTTGTGATATGAATTCATTCCTTAGGTGGGGTTAGTCTAAGAAAAGAATTTGTCTTTACGAAGTGCAGCATACAGATATTTTTATATGTCAGTTTTCATTTTGTGTTGGTGCTGAAAGGTCACATCATGATTGAATTTTGTTATGTTGGTAAGAGTACATGTGGTTCTCACCCTCCAAAAGCAAACATTTTGGGCCTGGAGACCATTATCCTTCTCTAAATAAATACAAGTTTGAAGAAAAATTCCCAAACTGTTTGTAGAGTGTTTTTTTAATAATTCAGGTCCTGTGCTGGCAGAGGATGTGAGGAGTTGACATGGAGGGATGATGGTGGTGACAAAAAAAAAACTATTGTTTTTTCCCTGGACCCTAAAATATCAATAGTTCAACTTCTAGCTGAAACCTGTTACCACCTTTGTGTTGAAGTCAATTTATCACCTCTCATTCTCGTGTGTTGCAACTTTTTGGCCTGTTAAATGCATCTTCCCTGTCAATTTCTCAGCTTTTCTTGAAAATTAGGGATAATATGTTCCAAAGCTGTGATAATGTTCAGTAATTGCTCTAGATAAAGCAGAATTTCTACTTCTTTAGGACAGAAGGGAATGGCTGTAATTGTCTTTTTCAGTCTGAAAGTGCTTTTTCCTTATATCAGGAATGCTGCTAACTGGCCACACTGGTAATTTTCATGTAACCTGTAGTGTGTTAATACAGAAGTTCTTGAGGTGTGCTGGTGCCATGTCATCTGTATACTGTTGTTGTTCTCCATACACAGTATGGTATACTTGACGCTCAGCTCTTCTTTTCTTTCTTTTTCATTTGTTTGTTTTCTAGTCCAGGTTGTCAGAGAACTAGTTTTGTACCTTGGCCAAAACTGAAAACCATCTGCTTTCTAAATGGCAGCAGCATGTAGCAAGGTTTGGGTATATCTGCCTTGGTAAGATACCATGAGAGCACCTCCTTGCGATTTGTTCCCTTTTTCCTCAGACAAGGTGCCAGAACACTGACTTGTTACCGTGGTGGTCAGGTGCTGAGCCTCCTATCTCAGTTAGAATGCCAAATACTATATACTGCTATACAAAGTTACCACAAACATGGAAATGCAGTTAGTTTTGTTGCAAACAGGTATTCTTTAGTAAAAATTTATTTCTAAAACCAAAAGCAATATAGTTTGGTGTTAAAAGGTGGCTTAAATATTTAGTAGAATCAATTACTCAGCTTTATTAGCCAGAAAAAGGTTGAAGTTTTTTGATAAAACTGTAAAAGAAAGGTATCTAAGGTAGAGATTTTTGGGTGAAAACATTCTGTCAGTCTGGGGAGCTGTCTGATCTCTCATTTTGCTTTCAGAGTTGCTTGCTTGATTCCTGGCTCTTGCTTCTTCCTACCTGCATCTTTCAGCCTTGTTCCTTTCAGGACCATTTGGTTGATCCACGTGCATGTGGACAACACCTCATCATGTGACATAGCTTCTGCTACATGTGACATAAGTTCTGCTACAGATACAGGGCTGGGAAAGTCTGCTGAGAGGCCTAAATTTAACTCTTTTTGTGATAATAAAGAGTAACATTCTTGGAATACCCTGTACTTAAAGAGCTAGTATATCAGGTCAAATAGGAACAGGCCCTCTATGCAACATACCATATGGCAGTGGCTATTAATGAATGCTTAGGAATGGCATAAAAATAATGCCTTGAGTTGTAGAATTTGAAAGGGCTTCAGTGTATTTTTTTTAGATATTGGTGTTTAAAAATGCCTTTCAGATAGGCCTAAGACCAAGGTTATCAGAGCTGCTAAAGTCAATTCCTTTTTATATATCCTACTACTGTTTATTTCTTGTTGCTGTAGTTACCACTTACATCACATTTTTGTGGTTTACATGAAGTGTCCACAGTAAACAAAAATGACCATGAAATCCTAAGAAAAGAACAAGTAAATAAAATATTCTGTTCTCTTTCAGTTGTATTAAATAGATTTAATTAAGTTATTTTAATATCTGAAGTTATTTACAATAGCAGGTAACAAATCATTTACTGGTTGTATAACAGGGTTTTAAATTCTTCCACAAAAAAAGAAACAGAACGAAAATAGTGATGGTAAGTACATATATCACAGGCTTTTTAAGAGCAGGATAGGCCGTGTTTTCAGCCAAGTAGCTGCAAAAGGAAAGGTAAGCAAAGATACTGCTTTAGTCAGTATCAAGTCTAAATAAAGCTTTTAAAGGAGAAAACCAGCAGATCTTAGCTGGGAAAGCAAGGCAGAACGAACTGACAGCAGTAGTAATGTGGGAAGTAAGATAATGACTGCAAGCATGAAATTCAGATATAAAAAGGCTGCCACAGAGTCATTTTTGAAGAGGGTGTGATACTGGGCTTTTTTAAATTAGTATTCTTTTCCATATATATGGAATATTCTTTTTCCAAAGTATATACTTTCATATATATACTGTTATATATGTCACATATATATTGTTAGAATGAATCCAGAGGAAGCCATGAGGATGATCAGGGGGCTGGAACAGAGTCTTCTATGAAGAGAGGCTTGAGAGAGCTAGGTTTATTCAGCCTGGGAAAGAAAAGGCTACGGGGAAACCTTAGAGCAGCTTCCAGTGCCTATAGGGGGCCTATAAGAAAACTGGAGAGGGACAGTTTACGAGGGCATGTAGTGACAGGATAAGAAATAATGGCTTCAGGATGAAAGAAGGTAGATTTAGATTAGATATTAGGAAAAAATTACGCATTGTGGGGTTGGTGAAACACTGGAACAGGTTGCTCAGAGAAGTTGTGCCAAAGTTCAAGGCCAGGTTGGACAAGGCTTGGAGCAACCTGGTCTAGAGTAAGGTGTTCCTGCTCACGACAGCAAGTTGGAATTAGATGATCATGAAGGTCCTTTCCAATCTACACCATTCTACATTTCTATGATTATTTAGAAGATGATTTTTTTTTCTCTTATTTAGTTAGGGCTACAGAGTTCATGTATCTCCACAGCATAAATAAAACTCTTACTGTATTTCATGCTTCAGAACAGAGGGACATTACTGAACTAACAAAGCAAATTCAAATTTTTTTTCTTCTTTTTACATTTGGATTTTTTAGTGTTGTGGGGCTTTTTTTTTTTTTTTTGGTTGGTTGGTTGTTTTTGGTTTTGGCTTTTTTTTTTATTAGCAGTGCTGTACATATTAAGTCACTTCTAAGAGCACAAAAGAAAGCTGTAAATATCTGAATACAGATCCAAAATGGAGATCATTATTAGAACTAAATCGGAGGAACAAAATAAAACCACAGTACTAAAACAAAGATGCTCAGGCTTACTCTGCTGGAATTCGGCCACTGGCATTGATTACTGAAGGACTATTAGTGCCAGTGGTGCTAATTTCTCTGGTTTTATTGGCATCTATCAGAGTAAGGCTTCTAGCCTACATTCACTGACCTGTTAAACACACCTGAGACCAGGACCCTCCTTCTGCTTTGCTTACTGATTTATCACCTCCTACTTCATCCTATTCTTGTATATCAGAATCTACTCTTGTACAGCAGGCCCGCTTCAAAAATCACTCTCAAAACAGTACCTGCTCGAAAAATGCTGAAAGTGAAATGAAAGTGTGATGCAGGTACACATGGGAAGTACTGTAATGTACCATGCTTAGGAATAATGTTCAACAAGGAACTGGTCCCATAAACCCATCTGCAGATAAGTAATCCTATCAAAGGCAGTTGAGTGCATTTGATTGAGGATTACAAGTGATTAGTGGTCTGCAAGGTTAAGAGTATGACCTGTATCATTGAGTGTTCACATATTAATGCTGCTTCGAGAGGAGGTTGAACTAGATGACCTCTGAGGTCTGTTCCAGCTGGAATAATTTCGTTATTATCACACTTATATTATTCAGATAGGCATTTCATTTACTAAAAACATTAATTGAATAAACTAAGCTCTGGCAAGTCATCACAATTATTTTACCTATTGCATCGTGTTGTAGCATGATGTTGCATATTTGACCCAAATTTAACGTTTAGAACAGTAAAAGAAATACACCCATGCCTTTTTGTCTAATGCTTTGGATTCCTTGTGTTCAGTTTTGTACAAGATTTAATTCCTTGTAAATGAAATCCTTCCTGGCACACAGTTGACGTGGTTCCAGAGTTGAGTGCCTGAATACTTGATGCTTTATGTGCAGTTGAACTGTGTGAATGGACTTCAGCTTACTCTGCCTAATTCATGTATGGCTAGAACTGAGGCTACAGTAACAAAGGCATCAGTGCAGGTTAGCAGTCTAAGAAAAGCTTGTAGCCCTAAAAACTTTACAAAGCAAGGACTTGGAATATGAGAGGACATTCTTACATTAAAAAAACAGCCAAACTAACCCACCACCACCCCAAAATAACCCCAACACAATCCCCCAATGTTACAATGTACTGCATAGATATCGAATATATGTAGATGTTGAGACACAAATGGTTGAGTTTAATAAATGACACGTTAGGTGACTATTAAGATGAACAGTCTTTATCATGATTTAAGAACTTGTATTTTGATTAACAGTGGTATCACCCCTCTTATTAAGACGTGCAGGGAATTCATATGGATTTTCTTCCTGTGTTTGGATAAAACTTGTACCTGTTGGTACTTCAACTGTTCTCATTTCGTATTGTTAATTGCTTTTAAGCCAGAAAGTGGTGATGAGGGAGGAAATCTGAAAATTACTGGCTGTAAAAGGCCAATCACTTACACATGCATGTGACCAGAAATGTTTTTGTGTAACTTTTTAACACTTCCAAATATGTGAATTAAGCACAGTAACAGGATATAGCTGTTGTCATGTCTTACTGGTAGCAGCATGTTTCAGGAAGGTACTTGGGGGTTTTGTACACTTTTATATAAAGAGAAAAGGAGGATGGTAACATAGCAAGTAATGTGTGAGGACTTGACAGGTCTTACAGACTTCTAAGGAGTACAGAAAGCAACTAAAAGGAGTACGAGGCACCAGGAAAGAGCAGAGTTACTTCTTTAGGCTGTTCTTCACTACAGAGATGTTGTGGTCATCTTATTCTCTCCAAATAATATTAATGGGACATCACCTGATTATCAGATTAGAGAATCAAAAGATGGAATGCTAGAATATGGTGCTAAAGAGCCCTAAGTACTTGATGTGATTCATTCATTCAGTTGTTCTGAAGGATGAAGTGACTGATAGGAATGCATCTTGTTAAGATGAGGTGTTGTGCCAGAAGTCCAGAAGCTATCAGGTGGTGTACATGCTGTACTTTTGAACGCAAATAGCAGATCTGGAATTTGCAGACAAAGGACCTGTATTTTAATGCTACATAAGTAGATTTGAATACTAAGTGGATAGTCAAGTAGTTCTGTGAGCAAAAGGTGTAACAGTGCCTTGTTTTCTGTGTAGTATCTTAGAGGAAATGAAAACTACCTGCTGCAGCTGGGGTACTTACAAAGTGTCTCTCTTAGTCATGTATTTGTTCTCTAATAACATGGGCATATGCTGCAGTCTCTGCTTCATTTTGGGGGTCTGTCTTCTCTATCCACATGCCCAGTACTTGGAATTCTTAAATCTCTCAATTCTTATTAAACTGTAAATGACTTGTGAATCCTCATCTCTGACAAAACTGTCAGAAATCAGGTGGTGGGTTCAAATGTTAGGGTCAGGTATAACCCAGGGAGATATGTTAAAAAGCACTAATCTCTTCTGTCTTTAGCAGTCTAGACAATGATCTAAATTGCTTCTGTTGTTAGTGGAAGAGAGGTACACACCCACATATGCATTCACGTACTCCCATGCCATGTGTAGTTCATACCACCTTCTTAAATTTACAACGTATGGCCTCTGGCAGGAAACTTTCTCTATAACCCAAGCAATTTTGGCATGGCCCTACAAGCCTGTGCAATTGCAGGGATAGTGTACTGTGATGCAGAGATGGAAAGTAAAATTAAAATAGTCCAAGAATACCCTATACTGCTTTCAGTGGCAAAATTGTCATCTATCTCATAATTTACACTTAGTTGACAACAGTAGTTCCTGAAGCACTGACATTTGTAGATGCAATTAGTTGTGCTTGTTTCCTAATTCTCAGTCCTTTTGTATTAGCATAGTAATTTGTGTTGTAATGCAGTGGCTTGGATCAGAAAATTGATCCAGACTTCAAGAGTATTGCAAGAAGCAATTTTTAACCAAAGTTAGTTCCTTAACATGGCAAAAAAATTGTGAATGGCTCCACCAGCAGATACATCTGCACAAATGAGATTGTGGTACAAACATGAGAATAAGCAGGAGGAGGGTAATCTCTGTTTGAATTAGCACTTTTACCAAAATAGATGTTCATCAAATTATGCCTCTAGAATCTGTTTTGGAGTGACTGTCTGCAAATAACCTTTTGGAGTGACTGTCTGCAAATAACCATCCAAAGTAAAATACTGTATGTGTTCTATAAAATCAGAGAAAATTGTGGAGAACTTGAGGGATATATTAGTAAATAATGGTAGATGTCATTTGGTATTTGCAGTTATAAAATAATTCACACTGGAAGGAATAGCTTGAATTACTTGAGTTAAATTCAAAATTACAAGTAAATCATCTGCAAAAATACACATACATGCCCCAGTGAAAACTTATTTGCTGTGCACTCACTGTACAAGAAATAGGCTTAAAACTTGTTGAAACTGTGCTTTATAGTAGTATTTATGTAGAAGCTCTTTATCTGTGCCTTTCTTCTCAAATGAACTATGTTTCTGGAATGTCCATCTGGTTTAACTATGTCATTCACACTTTATCAATCAGTGCATATGCATATCCCTTGTGTGTTCCTAAATGTTATGGATACATAACAAGTTCTTGAAAACTAAGTATATTCCTTTCAGTAAGTTTACAAAAACAAAGCCACTGTTTTTCTTGCTTTCAGTTCAATCTCCTCAGATAAACTGGAAATTTTCAATAATGGCAATACATTCATTCTGCCATTTGGAGGAGCCTGTGCCACAGAATAATGATCTGAAGAAAGCTCACTTATTTGCAAGGAAGAGTCTTCATTTGGGAAGTAGTTCCGATGCAGCTAAGAGGTGCTTTGTCAAGTTCAGGTTAGTACTTTGTTTTGTTTTGTTTTTATTATACTTACTTGGTTTGGTAGGCTGGCATTTCATTTAAATTAGCATACCTGCAGTGTTATGTCAGAGCCTGACAGCCTTTGTGTTGGTCGTCTGACATATAAAGGATCTTGAAATAAAAAGGCACACGCAGTGCCATGCGCACTTACAAGATGCGTGGAGGGAAATTGTTTGAAAAATTTTTTTAGCACAATTTATTATGTGTGGAGTAGTTGTTCAGGATGGAGATTACAGTGATCGTAATGCCACAATTCCCTTTAGCTATGAGTTCTTTTTCAGAGTTTTCCTATGTGTTTATTTTCTGAATTCAATATTCTGCTTGCCAGAGTTGCTGCTTTGAATGTAAGTGTTAATTATTAAGTCTCAAATCATTCAGGGGAAATCAAAAGGAAGCCACAGTCAGGTTTTCACAACCTAAAATACCTTTAAATTTTCCACTTAAAAAAAAAATCAGGGTTTTTAATGTTCTGTCAGTCAGATTTTTTTTCTAAAATGGATCCTTAAATCTTGGCATGCTAACACTGGATCAGGATCTAATTTTAGGTGAATGGTTACTGTAAGTTGTGGGGTTTTGTTTGGTTGTTTTTTTCTAGACATCCAATTATTTTTATAATATAATGACTTCCCAGCAGTAGTTGTTTTATAGTCATATTCTGCATAAGAACTGTTTGTAGTGTACAAGTGATGATACAGGAAAAAAAGAAACCCATAAAGCAAAAAAAAACCAAAACCCCACAACTTAATTGCTTCTTATCAGAAAGGCAGAGTAGAGTTTGTCAGCCTTTACAGTGGTGCACACAGATCTAGAACCTTTTTATGATACGTACTTTGTTGTTAAATTACTAGATCACTTGTATATAATAAAAATATATCTATCTAGATGTATATATTACCTGAGAAGCTTTCACAATACCATTTATGTTGCTTAAAGTCCTACAGAATGAAAAGTACTGGATTTTTCAAATTTAATACTGTTGTATCTTTTGGGTCCAGAGGCTTCTGTTCTGCCTCATTTTGTGCACTTGCTTTGCTTCTTATCAATGCCACGAACTTCTTATCAATGCTACTCTGATACAGTAATGATGCCGGAGAACTTCAGTGACACAAAGAACAGTACTATTTTAGTGTAGGCCTCTAGTCCCCTTATACTTAGAGAAAACATGAAGATAATGTTTGAAATCTCTACAATCATAACAGACAAAGTTCAGAAACTAGTTAAGAAAAGCTTTTGAACTGTTAGGGTCCTCCATACATGGGCAGCACTAGTGAAAAAGGGGCTATTCCTTCAATGACGTTATAAAACTTGAAGTGCGTTTCAATGAAATCATCACATGAGAATAAATTTTGGGATACTTCTTAAATGTTCTGGGTTTATTTTGCAGTATGAATGCTATCTGTCCAGCAGATAGCAATTTTAAAATATTTTTTCTAAATGCTACAGAATTATAAAAACTGAGGGCTTTGATACATCTGACCTTGTTAATATATTTAAAGAATAATTTTCTTAAGCATATTAGGTTTTCCTGTTGGTGAGAATGTATTCTAGCTGTACATGAAGTCAAACTTTTACTGAACATGGTTCCGTAAAAGCCAAAGTAGGACAAGAGTAAAACATAAAACAAATTCAGTATTATTCAGTAATACTGCTTATGATGTCTATAGTATGGATATTGAGAGCAGTGAGTGTATTTTTCTTCTGAATCTTTCAGCAGAACTATTATTGTTCATCACAGAACCTCTTGTTTGTGAACAAAATTGGGGTTTCCTCAAAGAGAGTCTTGTATCTGAAGAGTCAGAAGGTAACGTATTTGAGATTATATTATTCCAACAAACAGTTAAAAGCAATTTCAGCAATGCACACAAATATACAAAAATATTTGATTTATCACGCATCAAGAAGTCTCAAATTGTTTATATCAGCTTCTGTTTGTTGTGTTTTTCTTTTTTATCTCATGGGTGGAATTTCTCAAAGTATTCAGCTCTGCTTTCTAAATGTGTTTTCCATGAAATCAATGAGCTGACCTGAGTGGGAATAAAGGCTGGTTTATCTTTAGTGAGACAAAGTTAAGTCATCACTAAGTGGTTTTGAAATTTCATCCTTGAAACGCTAGGTCTTTGACATTCAGTGGGATGAGATCTCAGAACAGACTGACTACTGGGGACTCCCAAGCTACAGTTCAGGTAAATAACTTCTTTGGAGGAGGAACTTAAAGGTTTCTTCTTTTGAAAATTATGATAACTAAGTACCAAAGGGTGCAACTTAACTATAAATATTTTTCACTTAACATTTACATTTAAAATAGATATGCCTACATTTGTGAGAGGTTTCGTTAGTTACAGTTCAAGCATTATATAGTCATCTAACATTTCAGCAGTCCTGTTTCTAAAGAGGACTTTTTTACTGGCACCGAACATGAATCTCTAGTTCTATTCCCAGACACATTTTTATCTTGTTTTCCAACATGTAGCTGGGAGTGCGTAGCTAGTTCAGCTATTGCAATTTCCATTTTGCAGACAGAGATGTCTTTTGGTAATGCATGCATAATTTAGATGTAACAGCTTCTATATTGGAAAAAGTGTTAGGGGCTCTGTTCTGATCATGGGATTAACTTGGTTCATTCCTGCTCCAGCTGGTCCCCACTTTCTCTAGGGAAAGGATAGCTCAGTTTGTGTTGTGACAGCTCAATGTAGTTGATAACCTTCAGCCTTGCACTCACCTGCAACTGGTGCTGCTGTACTTTATTTCTGATCTCAGAAAGTACAGTGGTGCAGTGGGTACTGTTGCCTCGGTAGTGGAAGCAGGAAACATGGAGAAGAATAGGGTATGCAATGGGAACAGGAACCATTATGGCCACCTCCAATAATCTGTCCTACTTTATCACCCAGTTTCCTCTTTGGCTCTCTGTTTTGGGGAAGAGGGGGAGGAAAAGGTGGAAAATAGTTCTGTAATTGGTACAAAAAGAGCAAGAATTTTTTTTCTATTTAAAAAACAAGAAGTTTTCCTCTGCATGATAGTGTTCCAAAGAGAAAAGATTAAAGCTTTGGGGACTTTTTTTTTTAAATATACTTTTTTAAGGGCTCACCTAATTTCAACTGCAGACTTACTTTCTTGCCTTCTTCAAAAACAGAAAGATACTGTAAAGGATCAGGATTTTGAAATCAAGAACACAAATTGAGAGTATTTTAAGAGAACAGATTACAACAAATCAGATACATGTATTATGTTTAAAAAATACTCAACTTCAGTGAACCATTAACATCAACGAGGTGATATGAGGTTTCTGTTTTCAGTTCTATAGACAATACAGACTGAGAGGAACAGGTGAATCTGAAGTAGATTATCTGGTTTAAGAAAATAAGCAACTATTCCTGACAAGGAATTGGTTAAACAAAACTATTAAAACACAAGTATTTTCATAGTAGCTCTCTAATTAATTTAAGTAATTAATGGAAGAAATATCACGTTCTTGTAATAAATCACATGTTTCTTCAGGGGTGACAAAAAATACAGATATTTTTTCTTGTCCTTGACAATTCAGTAATCCTGTAATTCTTGTCATGGGTATACTAAATAAGTGGGGGTGAATTTCTGCACCTCTTCAATTTGTAAAGTCATAAAATCTGACCAACAGTTACGAAGAGTTCTTGATAGTTGAAAGAAATCACACAGAAGACAGCACATTCAGTCTTTAGAGAAGTGATGTATTTTAAGAGACAGACTGTATCACTGTAGGTAAGCATGTGCCATTAGCACTGAAAAGTAGAAGCATGGTATTTGAGCAATGTAGAAGCTGTGCACATACATATTTGAGCAATGTAGAAGCTGTGCACATACATATTTGAGCAATGTAGAAGCTGTGCCAAATACATTGATATATTAATATTATGAAATATATTTGTTCCATTCCTCTTGGAACATAGTTAGCTTCCTCTCCTTTGTCTCAGAGAGATGTCTCTTACCTTGTTCTTGGGACTCATGATCCAAGAGATCTCTGTTTGAGAGAATGCTTGTTGGCTGTGAGAACTGATATATAGCTTACCTTAGCGCTTAATAATGATAGCAGAACTGGATACCACCCAACAGCTATGCCAGTTTTGGTTCCCACCATCATGACATTCTTTTGAGAGCAGGTCCAGAAATTTGTTGTTCAGATCATCAACATCCAGCTTCAATACTCTCCTCTTGCATCCCACCATTTTAATGTCATATTGAGCTGGTTGGTTATATTTTTGAAGGGGGAAACTCTTCTGCCTTATCTGCAGTAAGGCTATGGGTGTTTCAGGGTCTTCTAAGAGAGGATCTCATTCCTGACATGCTCACCAAGAAGAGGCGATAAAGCCTGTGTGGTGCCTTGAAAATTAACTTTTTTATCCTACTGTGGATGGGTAATTGTGTATGTTATGGAATACCATCTTAGAGGATACAAATACTATACTTGGTATCAAATGAGGGCTCCAATCAGTACATCAGAGATAGAGAATCGGTGACCTGAATTTCATTTTATGCAGCACTGTGAATGCAGCAGTCCTTTAGAGACCTGATTTTGGTTCATATTCTTAATAAACTAAAACCAGTTTATTGAGGCAGCCAAAAGAAAATGGATCTATCGTTGCTTGTGACATAAATGGAAAAATATCTTTTACATAATTGGTTTTGGTTCGTATTCTTAATGAAGCACATACAGTTCACCTTTGATAAGCAAGTTATTATTGTAGATATTTTACTTTATCCAAAGATTTCTGGGAGCTGGAGTCTTATTTTCAGGGGAGACAGATGGAGAGACAAAAGCATGCATGCATGCATTTTTCTTGAGTCTAGTTTTGGAAGCTACTGTAAAACAAGTCGCAAGTAAGGAGGAAAATGCATTGATTTACCAGGTGATTCTGGTGTCTCAAATCAGTTGTCTTGAGGATACCATTCATAGTGTCCTAATGGGAACACACTGGTTAAAACATGATAATTTTTTAGCTCTTTTCTCCTTTACGGACTACCAGGGGAAGTAAGTGAAGTTTGTTCCTTTAGAAGCAAAAACATTGGGATTTTTTTAACAGTGTAGCCTGAATCTGCAGATGCTGTTCGAAACAACCAAATAAAGTATAGAAAGTTTTATATATATAGGAGTTTTATCTATAGTTATAGGCTATATATATATATACATACATAGAAAACTATATATATATATAGATAGTTGTAGAATAGTATTGCCACCACTACAGATAGTGGTGGAAGTACAGTTGTGCAGCTGAACTAAAGGGTTTTTGCTGGATAACTACTTGCCTGTTACTGTCATTGGCAAGTCAGAGATAATTTCCAAAGCTGTAGTCTGGCTGAGGAGGAGTATTTGCTTTTCTGTGTATGTTCCAAGCCAAAACACACACTTTGTTTTTACCACTGTTTTTACTAAGATCCAAAATCATCACAGCATTGTTGCTGAAAACAAAAAGAAAGCTATTTTTAAAACAAAAAGTGTGATGAAAAGAACAGTGACACCTGAGTGGCACACAGAAAACTCGTCAGCTGAACTCCTGACAGAATCTGGCAGGAATTCGAAGTCTGGTTTGTCTCTAGTAGTTCCATTAACATTTCAAAAGTGGGCAATTTTCTGGGAATTTCACAGAAGGGATTATTTTTTAAGCAAAGAATTAGTGCTTTAAAGCTTTGCCTGTACTAGGAATATTGCTGCTATCTTGCAATAGGTAAATGGATTATATCTGAGACACTAAGTTCTGTATCAGCTGTTTTGCTACTTTATCTGTACTAGCATAATTAAAGTATCAGCCGTCTTTCGCCACAGTGTGACTACAGCTGTATCAGTATAAAACTGCATATATTGGTAAGCTTATTCCTGTGAAGAAGGAAACAACCTAGAGCTGGCCCCATTCCAGAAACTTTTGATTGTATTGCAGTTGCTATGCTTGTATAAACTGTTTGTATTGGAGACCTTATACCAGAAGAAAGTGACTTCGTTCTAGTTTATTTGCCTTTATCCATAGAGCCCCATAAAAAGTTACACCATTTCAGTTTCATTGGTTCACTTTGTGAGCAAACTTGCCCTTTACACGGACTTAATCTCCATCTGTGCTATAGGCTAGAAACCATGAGTGTTTTGACAATAAAAATGCATCTTCCTTTCTAATATAAGCCCTAATCTATTCAGTTAATACTAGAACAAGAACAGTTCATACTGTGAACGGTTAGAATATGTCCATCTGGCTGCATGCATCAGAGCCTATAGAGCAGCTGTCCCTAACCTGAATCCCAGCTTAACTCTCTGTTATTCAGCAAGGAACACAATGTTTCACATACTCCAATCAGAGTTTCAACTGTTGATTTATGTAAGAGTGAATTGCCTTGCTCTTCTGCTGTGTAAATGAATCTTGTCCATTATGTGTTACCTAACAATGAATTAAGAAAGTTGAAGTCAGAATATCAGAACTTGGATTACTTGCAAATAAGGATGATTTGCATTTGCTCATTCTGTAAAGATGATGTTGGGCAGATTCAGATGATTCCTGTTTTAAAGCTACTGGCTAGAAAGAGATCTTGATCTCACATTAAAAGGAGAGGAGCAGATCCTGATGGAGAAAAGACTGAAAATCAGTATAGCCCTCCTGCTCAAGGGCTGGGAGCAGTAAAGAAAGAATCTAGTCAGAGACTAGTGAGCAGGAACAGAAAGAGCCAAAAGCCTAAGGGGACCTTTGACCATTCAGAGAACATTCACTAGCTTTAATTAGCTGTTCTCTGTCCTATGCTTACTGAGTGTTTGTTCCCCTCTCTCTGTGCCCATTCTGCCTCTGCTGCTTTAATACTGCTTACTTCATTTGCTTCCCCCCACCCAATTTTCCCTCCTTATCTGTATATCCTTCCATTTCCTGGAAATAGAAGCAAAAGCCACCCCCAAAATAGAACTAGTGTTACATTTACTACAATCACAATGTTTGTGCTGTGTGTGAACTTTTCCCCCATGCTGTGTTATCTGTTTGGACTGCTGGTTTTTATATGACCAGGGACCTTTTACGGCTCCGTGTTTATGCGCTGTCCAGCAGAACTGGAACTTCAGTTTCCATTAGTCCTTAGAAGACCTTAAATATGATTAAGAATAATATTCCCTTATGCTGCTTTTTTACAAGAAGTTATTTCTCAACAAATAACTACCCTTAACAAGATGAGGTAGATGAGATGTAACAGGATAAGAGGAACTTTGCTTTTGTTGTTTTTCAATAGGTAGTGATTTAAAAGTATAATGTTACAACTGTGGTTATATTACAGTCCAGAATAAAATGATAAACATTTCAGAATTAATTTCATATTGACTGTTTGCATTGCATTTGCAGTGGTTTGTAAAATGTTGTTTTGTTTCCCATGTTTTACACCTTTTAAATTTGCTTTCTAGAAACCATTTTGGTAGGTGTGGGTTGTTTGTCAGAAATCCGTTCTGAAGCTTGAGTGCAAGGCAAACAGGGTACTAATGATGGATATGAATGGATATCTTCAGGATAACAATGGATGCAGCATCTTCAAAAGCAGTTCTGTTCTGGTAAGAATTTGCATGCAATTTATTAAACAGTACGTGAGAGTTCTAGTAAAATGTGTTTATATATCTCTCTGAAGATTTGCTTGATTGTTCAATGAAAATTTCTTCTAAAATACGAAAAGTAGGAGGGTGACTGCATCGTGCAGTGTTTTAAATTCTGGAACAGTGTACAACATTAGTTTACTTAGCAGTGATTTCTTGCACATAAAAATGGTTAAGTATCTTTAGAAAAGTAAGCTGGTTCAGAGAAGTAGTTAGTGGCCATTTATGGCGACTGTTCGAAAGCCTGTTTCTCTAAATATTTAGAATTTAATATTTTGAACTGTCATTTAAAAAGAACAGCTATCTTTTGCACTCAGAGTATGTTACAACTAGCCTCTGGAGGCATATTTCACCATTACACATGTAAGTGTTCTAACAGGCATTGCATCCAACTTTGCAGGAGATATGAAACACTTCTGTCATTATTGACAAATTACTCATAGCAGGAAACTTTTAATCCTTGTATAGGTTAAAAAAGAAGTATAACAGCAGAATGCTAAGTTACTACACTGGTGCTACTTTGCTAGAAGCTTCACACTTTTAATAATGTACACAATTTGAAAACAGAAGTAGAAAAAACAGTGGAAGTTTTATAGTAACTACAGTATAATGTAAGCGGTTCCTTTTAGTCTTTGCAATAGCTTAGACCAACAAATCCTAAAGCAAAAATTCTTGTTTTCACCAAAACCAATTATGTTCTTATCCATGTGTATACTGACTTCTTGAAATTCACAAAGAATTTGTCTTTTCTACTCCTTGAATTGCACTGGTGGTTAGCACTGCAGTAGAACTGTTCAGGTAATAGCTGGCAGTTCCTAAAGCTTCTTCTTAAGGGTATTTTTGAGGTCCTGAGTATATACTACTTAGTGAAAAGCAGCACAGAGACTGAGCATTCCTCTGATGAAGTAGTTTCATAGCTGAGGTAGCTGTTCCAGCAGTGAAATTAGAATTTTGACACACCTCAAGAACTTAATTTTCTCATGCATGCTGAAAGCTGTGGTGGCTTCGAAGCTGATTTACAAGGAGGTTAGACATTAATCAGATGGACTACATTGGTTGGAGAGGTGGTAGTTAATGTCTGAGAGTGGTAACAGTGTTTAGTACACTGCGTGCCTGTCAGGAGGCCTTAGCCCTGTGGAGAGGCAAGGATAAGGAGTTGACACATCATTGTGCAAACACAGAATACCTCCTATGGGCACCTGA
>JASSUY010041675.1:0-76084 GCA_032466535.1 Forpus xanthops
TGTTCCCAAGCCGAAAATCCAAAACACAGTGCTGCACCAGCTACTGCTTAAAGAAAAATGACTGCTGCTGCTGAACCTATGACATGTCCATACCGAGATCTCAAGACTTACCCAGCTCAGAACTTGGGTCTTTTCAGATCTCTCCTCCCACTCTCTGGCTGGTTCAGTTTGAAGTTCCCTAGCAAATTAGAAATAAGTGTACCCATATACATATCCTGGATTAGATTAATTAATTGAAATTAGAGAAAAACACAAACAAATTTTGGGCTGTTGCTGGCACCCAGTCCTAGAAGTCCCTATGACTCATGCCCCCTTCTCTGATAGGCCAGAAGACTCAACTGAGCCCATGCAGAACCATCCTGGTTATAAAGGAATGCATTTGCAAGAGCTTGCATAGACGATGTTTCTACTTCACCCTTTGGGAAGCCACAGAATAAGCTCTTACTGGTGTTTAGGTGGTTGGTCAGTCCTTTCTACTCAGCCTCCAGCAGCTCTCTGACACTGCTGAGCTGCAGAGAACTTCATATGCGCTATACATGGCCATGGTTTCTTCATGGAAGTGGAGAGCATTCAAACCAGGACAGTCCTTTCTAACCCAGTTATGCGCAGGAGAGATCATCCTTGGCTTTCGCCTCTGTCAGAATTGCTGCCACAAAAGGGTGGCAGGACTACCAGGTAGGTGAAACCTAAACACTGTTCCTGTTGCATCTCTAAACAGCCTTTCCTGTATTCTCTAAAGAGTCTCCAGGAGCATGGCTATGAGGAGAAGATGCATTTGGAAAAGGGCAGCACAGCAGGATAAACTCTTGCCAAGTCTAAAATTAATCTTAAGAGGGCTTAAGAGATCAGTTATACAAGATACCCAAAAATAACTTAGAATAAATCCTAAGAGGAACAGTGAAAGCACTGCTGACATCTTCAGTTCTCAGTGAGATGCATGTCTGCAAGTTGAAGCATAAATGTGGTCTATAAATACCACCAGTGGTTACCCCTGAAATGAAGGAGCAGTTTCCAATCTCCAGCAAAAGGAACAATGATGGGAAGTGTTCTTCATCAGGAACTGTTTGTAGAGTTCCTACCACAGCCTTTAGCAGTAACCCAGGCAGAATCCAGACATCAGCCACTGAAAGTGAAGTGACCTCCTTCCAGGCTTTTGTGTCTCACATTTACAGTCATTCTTTGTGCTATGGCACCAAAAGCACTTTTTCTGGACACTCCAGAATTTTATGTCCTTATTATTTAAATTGGAGGCCTCAGCCACAGCCAGCTATCCTGGGAGAGATGTTGTTCTGGGCAAGGTGATTTGAGGGAGGATGAGGGTGCACATTCCTCCAAATAGCACATGATTACGCTCTCTACATCTGTCCTGCAGACAAGGCACTTGCAGCCAAACACAGTGGTGCCATCAGTTTCCTCAGTACCCACGTGTGTTAGAGAGGCTTTTTACCTTGCCATGTATCTGAAAGGCACCATTTATCTCCAGCTGTCAGAACAGCTGTGCAGTTTCTGTAGTAGCAAACACCATTCCCCTTTGGCTGTCTTGGGATAACATGATACTTGTTAAAGGTTTTGAATAATATGGCTTCAGATTCACTGGAACCACAGGTGAGAGATGACTCAATGCTACCCAGTTAGTTTAAAGTCAGGTTAAAATAGAACTGTGATAAAAGTAGTAACTTCCATCTGAAAAACAAACAAACAAACAAAACGAAAAACCAAACTAAACTATAAAACCAAACCCAAAACACAGATCCGTATGGCTAGAATGAAATATTGTGCTTAATCTGCTTATATCAAGTAAAAATTTAAAGGTTACTCTCCCTGTATTCCCTTGATTTTAACTCAGTGCATTCCTGACACGTCTTGTGCCCTAAAACTTGGAGTCTCTGCATGAGAATGATTCATGCTTACAGCATAGAATCTTTTCTAGTCCATCAATTTCTCTGGATTCCTTGGTCAGGGACCTAAAGTACACCACATGTGCAGAGACAGTTAGGGAACTGGGCCTGTTCTTGTCCCTACAAATAAAGAAAGGATGACTACATAGATGACAGAGCAGCTAGAGAAGTTGGGTATAAGGAAACACTTCTTCAGAAGGGTGGTGAAGTCCTGGGACCAGAGCAGGAGAGAAACCCCATCCTTGGGTCACCAAATAATGCATATCACCATCCTTGAAGTATTTTAAGGTTTGGCTGGGAAAAGTCACCGCTGATCTGATCAGGTGTTAGCAATAGTCCTGCTCTGAACAGGAGGCTGAACAAGAGACCTGAAGGGTCCTGTCAACACAGTGCTGCTGTGATGCTGTAATTTCTGTCATTCATCAGATATCTTTCAGTCTGTTTGCCCCAAAACTTAATAACTTACTCATCTGACTTTTCTTCTGCTTGGTTATAGACTGCCTTACCTACTGTTTTAGAAACAGAGATGGTGCTTCGATAAGCCAAGTGTCACTTCCTTTTCTTGACTGTCCTCTTGGCAGTGCCTGGATGCAGAGCAGAAATCCTACCCCCTGCCATGGAGATACTGAAATGTTCATTTCAATGTCAAGTGAACCTTTTCTTTTATAGGAACTCATACATACACATACAGATTATGTACACAACAGTTTTCAGCATATTTAGCATTGTTTTAAAACTGGAAAAGGTAAATAAAAAGTGGTAGTAATAGCATTATAATAATAGATTGTTATTTCAGCACAGCCATCATTTGAATGGTTATGTTTATCTCAATCCTGGCAACAAAGACACCAGAAAGATTAACATTTTATATTAATTTGTACATATAATTAATTACAACCAAGAAGAAATTACACAGTGATTTCAGCATCACTACAGCATTTCACTGTTTATTCTTTTCTAATGGCTCACATTTCCTAAATCAGCCATTTGACTGTGCAATTAAAATTGAGCAAAACTACTAAAAAATCTTACTGCTATATCTTTGCATCAATTAAAATTTTCAAGGGCAAAATGGATTCTTCTCCATTACCCCTGTCAGGCATGCTGGGCTTTGATTCCTCGGGCCAGGTAGGGTATTGGTCACTTTGGACCACATCGTGTTGAAGAAAACATACACACTTGGTGAACAGATGCACCTAAAGCAGAGGGCTTATTTTATAATCTCTGATTGTCTCAAGAAGTAAAAAGAAAGGTCAAAACATCCACTCTTAAGATACATTTCCTGGTCAGAAGCAATGGACTTTTCAAGAATGCCTGCAAAAAACAGGTGGAGACCTAAACAGTGGAAAGCTAATTTACAGTGATAAATTGAAGCAGCAGCCACAAAGCAGAGGGAGTGGCTCAGGGCTCTGATGGTCATAGCAAGGCATTTGCTTGCCTTTTTAACAGGTTTTTTTAGTGCTATGCAGTTGCTTATCTTGCTTTGTTCTTTGTGCTCCAGGTTTGTCTGTCCTAATCACTTGTGTCGTATCCATCTACAGAGATGTACATACCCATGGCAATGCTTCCGGGCATTGGGAGGTTGGGTCACATCCTGATGGGGCACAGGCATGGTCCTGACAATGAGGAGGAGGGCAAAAGTGTTGATGAAAGAGGCCAGTGCCCTCCCAGTGCGAACCCCTGCAGTGCTTTGCACTGTGTCACTCCATTTGGAGTGAACACTGCTCCCAGCCTTGGGAAGGAGCATCGCTGACCCAACAGGGATCAGCCATCAGAGAGCACTTTTTTCTTCACTAACTGTATTTCATACTCTCAACAAAGGGACTGTAATCCTCAGGGAGAGTCCAGCCTTGTGAGCATTGTGGTTTTGGTCCAGGCTGGAGGCACAGGTGGATGTCTGCTATCTGTGTGCTAGTATAGAGGCTCAGGTGGCAAAAACATCAGTCAGAAAGAGGAGGCAGAGCAAAACAAATCCACTTCTATGTTCTAAAATAATTCTTTTCTTTTGAAGGTGAAAAATGTCGAAGTTTCATCGACCTTGCCCCGGCTTCTGAAAAAGGTAAGACAAAACAGTTAAGACTTCTTCCCATTTCACAAATTGCCTCAGTATTGTTACTTTTGCTGAAGTGCCAGGGGAAACATTACTTCCTAAGCACACAACGACATACCTGTCATCCAGATTACATACAGCCAGGTGAAACAAATGCTAAGGGTTTAACACTGCTATTTACTCAGTTTATGCAGATCTATCATTTCTCTGATGTATTTTCTCTTCATTCAGCTGATGTTTTTTGAGAAAATAAGGATCTGTATTGTAATACAGACATTCCCATTCTTTGTCTAGTGAGGAAGGACATGCTACATGATTTTCCCAGGTCATCAAGACAGAGGCAGCTGCAATGATCTTCTTTACCCTGGTATTGGAGTTGTAAATTCCCAATCACAGTTTAACCCATATTTCAAATTAGTATTTACCAGGAAAAAAAAAATGGATAGAATTCAATTAATGAACCAGGCAGTTGAGTCCATCTTGTTCCTGCCCAAGACAGAGCACTCTGCCCACAGCTGGAGAGGCGCACAAGCCTTTCAGTGTCCTTCACACTAACAATGGGCTTCTGGAGAATCCAGAGGACAGATGGAAATTCATATTTGTACAAAGAAGTGATATATTTTGTTAAATCGTTTGAGAAAACCACAAAACCTTTTGGGCATACGGTACCTTCATCAGGTCTGACAGAGAGGCAGCAAGTGGCATAAGGAGCAATTGCTCTTTGTCTGAATTGCTGATCTGCTGGACAAATTGAAAGAGAAGGGCAATTACCATTAGTAAAGCAGTGGGATATTTCAGCGCAAGAAATAGTAACAGAGACAGTCTCTGTGAAATTCATTGTAAGTAAACCTAAATAAATTATGCACATAAAGAAAGAACAATCCTGGGATTACTGCCACTAATGGGCTCTGAGTTAAATCTTACACACACAAATGTGACCTTGGGGCATAACCGTTCTTTTCAAACTACTAGCTCAACACTCGGCAGCGGTCAGAAAACAAGCTACATGTTAGAAAGCATTAGCAAAGGACTTGAGGACAGGGCAGAGAGTATCCTATCTTCTGAGGACTATATACATCTGAAAACTTTGTCTTTATATAAAATACAGTGTAGTATTTTGTTCTTTTTAGTCCAGCTCACAGAATGGAAGCAAGAATAATTAGAGTCCTGGAAGGTTCTATACAAGGACAAGACTAAGACTCTTCAGTCCAAAAGAGAGACATGTGAGAGGAGATATGATGGCCATCGATAAAGATGTAAAAGGAACTGAAAAGGCAGCCTGGAGCGTGGTAGTTCTCTGTTTTTCCTCATACTAGGCCTAGTGG
Organism: Forpus xanthops; assembly: GCA_032466535.1. Taxonomy (NCBI): domain Eukaryota; kingdom Metazoa; phylum Chordata; class Aves; order Psittaciformes; family Psittacidae; genus Forpus; species Forpus xanthops. Next base: position 5,274 of record JASSUY010041675.1, read on the forward strand.
GCACTGTGTGGCACTTTTAGGAGACAGACCCAAATCAAGCACCATGTGTCTGTTATAAAGACAATGGGATGTTTTTGTGCTTTATCCATTTTTTATGAAAGTTCATTGTGGTGCATGATGCTTGGTGTCATCACCCACTCACTTTCCAAAACAGCATCTAGTGCTTCACTTTAAGCATTTTTTTTGGTTGTGTGAAATGCTGTCAGCAGCTTTTTTAGAGTTGCTACGTGGCATCAGTATGTATTTCTAGACTCTTCTATTTTTCCATTTTAAGGAAGGAATGCTTTTTTGGTGTGCTGGCATAAAGAAAATTATATCTATTTCTGAAGTCTTTCCATGGAGTTGTAAGGCATTTTGACAGAGAGGAGAATGCTCTTTCAGAGATGGAAAGTGCTGACCATCTGACTCAAAACCAGGATAAATTCCACAACTGTAGATGAAGTTGGACACTGCAGCATAGTTAACCTGAATATTTCGCCATCAGTCTTGTACTGTCCAGACATCCTTTCACCATATCTGAAGAGAAAATTGTGTGTCAATGACGCCTGACTTATATTCACTGTAGAATTCATTAACTCTTTTACTTAATCTGCTCTTTTCCAGTCAGAAGAAACTGCCCGCTCTTTTAATTTGTTGATCCCCTCACTCAGCATTGACTTTAGTGGTTGGAGGTTTGTCAACTACTCAGTTACACACAGTGACAATGTTGGGACAGATTCTTGATTCTTCTAAGATCATGAGAGATGTTAAAATGCAGTGAATACCAAAATTTGAGTTCAGTTATACTATTTGTGGTTTCCACAGTCCATTGTGTAACTGGGAATTTTTGGACTGCGCTCATCTTCACAATGAGACTTCAGCTTACTCAGTTTCTGTATATATTCTTGGCATTACTTACCACTGAAAAGTTGTTGTTCATGGTTTTGATTACCTAAAATGTCTCTATGAGTACATGCTCTGTTACTGTAACTGAGCACTTGGGCTCTCCAAGGTTTCCTTCTAAAGTTGCTTTTCCCTGATCTAAAGACAGCCTCTGTCTGATCAACTTCTAAGCTGTTGAATTCTATGCCTAGTTCCCAGCACATCATCTTCCACTTATAAGACATGCTAAAATGAAGTCTAAGAACAAACTTAGTCTAGCTGTACAACCAGTCTCTTCTATTCCAATAAACACAAATAAACAGCAAGTTTATATTAAATGCCTGCATATATTTAAAACCTTCTTAGCATAGAAAAGCTAATCACCAAAACTCAAAGTAAAATAAAACCATCTATGGTGAGGTCTTACTATGTCCTTGCCACAAATCTTGCATTCATAAATGAAAAGGTTTGTTACTGTCAAAATGTGATACTCGAGCTATCTTTAATCCATATCTCTAGTGTAGCTGGATACTACATCTCTGATCAGTTATTATACCCTTTGAACCAATGACATCTATTAAAAGGAGATAGCAAAATTTGGGGGAAACAGACCCACAGTGTGGTATAAATAAGCATTTCCAACCCACACTAGGAGAGCTCTTCCGTGCATTTAAGGCAGCTGCCAGCAATCTGTCAGAACCCTGTAAGCCTAACATTGAATTTATTAGCTATTGGTGGCTGTTAGTGCCAAATTTGCTTAACAAAATGAGCTTGGTGATGGTACATAACTGTTAAAAAAAACCCACATTTCTATGTCCACAAATATTTCTTCTGACAGTTGCCATCCACTGTCAACAAAGGATGATGGGTCAATAGCTGGTTACATTGGGCATTATCAGGAATTTTAATGAGCTGTCACAGAGCAGATGTTGTTGGGTCCCACAGACTGCTATTTTCTAGTTTTCATTACAGTTGTGAGTGGCAAGATAGCAAGTATTTCCAAAATTTTACGTGGAAGGATACTGTCACGGTAGGCTGAACCTGATCTTTGAGTTCTGAATTGCTCCTGGGATCTTCTCCACAAGACTTAATCAAAGTTTTACTCCTGTTGAGTATTTGGATCACAGAATCATACAATTGTTCGTGTCAGAAGGGACCTTAAGGATCATCCAGTTCCACCCCCGTCTGCCATGGGAAGGGATACTTCCGACAAGGCCGGGTTGCTCAAAGTCCCATCCAACCTGGCCTTGTACACTGCCAGGGATGAGGCATCCACAGCTTCTTTGGGCAACCTGTGCCAATGCCTCACCACCCTGTCCAAAGATGAAAAGAATAACCTACTTAGTGAGGGACACTTACATATTATGCTGAAAAGTACACTCAATTTTCAGCTACTTGGTCTATTTTTGAATGCAGCTTGTGGCCTCTCCTCTTCCTTTGGGCTGCTGTAAACCTTGCTAAAAACATCTTTCTGACAAGCTCCCTATTGTAATACCCAATGAGAACACTGAGGCTAGGACACACTCCACCACTCTTCTCCTCCCATACCAAAAGATACAACTTTTGATGTACCTTTTAGCTCGCCTTTCTTACTGCTTCAAATCTGTGCCCAAGAGGACTTCCAAGAGGCCATGGCGGATACATTCAAAGGAAGAAGCCAAGGCCAAATACTATGTCTGGAAACTGTGGCAGCACGATAAAAGGCAAAAGATAGCAATATATCCCATCAAATGATCTGATAAATGGTCTATTCCTCTCCCTGCCTAGGACTGTGTGGGGAAACAAACACCCATCTATAAATACATAAATGTCAGCTGTCAACCACAGTGTCACAGAGACAGGAGTCACGATCTGCAAAAATCCTGTGTAAGTGAAGGCTGGGATATATCCAGTGGAAAACAGTTCAAAACAGCATTTGCACTGGAAAAACTTTGCTGGGGAGGAGTGAAGGTTTTTAGGAAATGTGGTGCTCTCAAGAGTTTCTGGGGCAGGATTGACAGTGGCTGTGTCTCAAGCACAAACTGACATGAGGTGTCCTATTGGGAAGTTGTCTCAGGAACAGGCTCAAAGGTCAGTGTTGGCTCAAAATTTTGAGATGGCCACACCAACACAGGAGAGGATTCACAGGACAATCTCCTTATGGGTTTGGTACAATATGGTCTAAGTTACTCCAGTGCTCTGTAGGACCTCACTTTCCTCAGCTGTGATATCTATGGAATACACATAATGAATGGCAAAGCAAGAGGTCATCATCAACTGCCTATCTTGCAGTGCTCTCCACCTATTTGTAGGGAAATTCACATGCATAAAATAAACAAGACATTTTAGAGACTGTGGAGGTTGAGACAAGACAAAACGTTGCAGAAGGCAAATGCTCATTGCTAGTGAGCATTTAACAGGCCAGAATGTTACAGGGGACTTTTTAAATTGGAAACTCTACTGGCAGAGGTAGGAGATGCCTTCTGCATGTCCTCTGCACAGGTCATGATGATGCATCCTGTAGAGATGAAGCAATAAAAATCCTGTATTGTCTAAAAAGTAGCTGGAAAAGCTAAAGCAGCACATGGCGAATGGCAAATAAAGTCTCACCTAAACACAGCACAGCAAAAGAAAAAGCTGAGCCAAATATATGCATGCTCCTAAGCCAGCTCTACAACAGCAGTTAATGAGAAGAGAAACTAGATGCCTGATTTTAATAGATACTGACATAATAGGTGTAACGGAAATTTGGTGGGAGAAAGATAATTAGTAGGACAATAACATCTTGGTACTGATGACACCGAAAGACAAAGTAGATGTCATGTACTAGAGCTGAATCAGAGTAACAGGGTAATGTCATTAATGAGCAACACAATCTCTGTGGATGGATCCCATGCCCAGATTAAAAAATACAGAATTAGATTAGTGATCACCCATTGGGACAGCTTTCATTAGCAATGTTAAACTTGATATCAGAGAAGGTATAAGTCAGAAAACAAAACTGCAGGAGCAGACTTCAAAACCCCATGTTTAGACTGAGAAAATGTCATGCTGAGTATGATGGAGAAACTAAAATTTGGGCAAACTTTATAGGCATGGAGGAATTAGTTGGGAAACTTCTAACTCTTATTCCTGAGTGCCTTGGTGAACTTGGTTCAAAATGTTAGCAAGATAGACCTTGTATCTGTGGCTAAAAGCAAGAGACATTCAGCATCCTTGCAGAAGCAACAGAAGTTTAAAAAAAACCAAACCTTGTGAAGAAGAGAATGCGAGAAAAATAAGAGCTGATTAAAAGAAATTAAAAGGTTCGTATAAAAGGACAAGTGGAGCTTAAAAACTGTAAAGATACTAGGTATACTACAGGCATCTAACTATCCCCAAATCTTTCTCAGCCACTGAGTAACTGAAAGAAAATGGGAGATAATATTCAATGTTCATAAATGCAAAGTTGTGAACATGAAGAGTAATCCTACCTTTACATATATAGTGACGGGTTTCTGTATTAGCTTTTTCCCCTCAGGATAGAGTTCTTGGAACAATGACAGATACTTCTATGAAAACATTAATTCACTGCTCTGTAGAGATTAAGAAAAGACAAAAAGAAATATTAGGATCATTGTGGGAAATAAAGAACAAAACCAAAAAGTCACCATGCCACCATATGTATTCCTGATGTACCCATCCACAGCACTCTGTGTGCACCTCTCATCCCTCCCCTGCCGGCCCCAGCTCAGAAAAGTTATGATAAAATTTAAAGAGATGACAGAGAGAAGAGTTTGAGAGTTATGGTCAAAGACTGGGAATACTTTTTGCATGAGAAGCAGAACACAGAACAGATTTCAGGCTGGAAAAGAGACAAATGAAACTTGTAACAGCCAAGTTTAAAAACCAAACCTTTTTCTATGAGCTGAGTAGCTGCTCCTGAGAGGAAAAAAGAATACATTTTCTGAAAGGACCAGAGACCTGCATCCAATGACAACAAATGTAACTGGATCTTCCACAAGAATTATACACCTTCAAGACAGTCCAGTAGTCCAAGCCTACTATCTTCTTGAATATTTCATATTCTGCTTGCATTTTGCTTGATATATCTGCAATAGGATGTATACATACCCACACAGACAAGTACCTGGGCACTTGTATTAGGAGAGTTATAAATAAGTATACAGGAAAAAAATGTGTTAGTAACATTTTACCTGTGTTTTCTTACACATCTGCTAAGAATCGTTAAACTTGTTTTTAAAAACTATTTAGATATATAAAGATGAAACCATGCTCAAGAGCAGAATTCAGGCTAAATTTGGGAAAGGAAGCAGCTGTCTTGCTTCTTCTCATGCTAGTGATGCCAAAGACATGGAGAACATTGGTTCTGTGGGCAATGCTAGCCACAAGGTCTGAATATAATTTACTTCTAAGGCCAGTGCTGAGGGTGGAAGTACAGGATCACAAGCTCTACACTGTAGGCCTTCAAAGGGAAGCATTTAATTCAAATACATTGATTAAAGCATACGAGATAGTCCTGATTTAGCCTTTTCTATTATATTACTCTACTCACTATATTACTATTACACCAGGAAAAAGAGATTACAGGCACAAAGATGTTCCACAATCTGCTCAGTGTCCTACACACGATTAAACTCAGAACAAAGCTCAGTGGCAGAACCATAAAAAGTCATAGAAAACGCATCATCACATAGAAAAGAATCATTTTATGATTCACAGCTCCACCTCATCTTTCAAAATAAATAAACTAATGAAGAACTAAAGCTAAACAAAATCAAAACAGTTGGCATTTCTCCTCTCACCTAAGCAGTTTCAGGTGTTTATCATACAGTCACTCATGTTTTGCAAACTGTAGTCTATCTAGATAGAGTTTATCTATCAGATTATCTCATTTATTTTACAGTAACAGGTTGTTTTGGGTATCTCTGATGGCTTTTAGGATCATGAAGCTTACTTTGTTTTGGTGAAATGCCTTTCATAGCTCTGTGGTCTACTTCTCCCAGGTTTTTTACACTGCAGCACAAGAGGAGCAGGCAGACGGTCTGAATAATATGAGACTGTATTAACCAACAGACGGGCTGACTGCTCAGAGCTGAGTCCCTATGCCAGCCACAACAGCATGCTCAGTGTTTATTCCGTTCACCATTTCTCAATGATCACTCCAATATTTCTGGCTTTTAATACCAGTATTGGAGCAGCAGAGCAGCAAGTGACTGAAATCATCAGAAGAGAAAGTGTTGAGATTTACATGACCCTTTTGAGCTTACTTTAATGCTTTTCCCAAAAGAGATGCACATTTCTCAATGTGGACCCATTTGTTTATTGTTTTCCTATCTTCTCTCTTTGCTCTTGTACTGAGCTTGAAGAGAAGAGACAGAATTTTCCCTGATGTCTCAGGGTTGATGTTGGTGCCAAAGACTATGGCTGGTCAGCATCTTTCTGAGAATTAGATCTCAATAAGGAATAAGGAAGTGCAAGAGGACAGATGGGGTCACTCTCCACAGCAATCTCTGCTCCCTTTCACTTCCTTTCCCAGGAAAGGTGATAACAAGGGCCTGCCCCCAGTTTTTCAGCTACTGAGTTCTGGGTCCCTCACACTGTTTAAGTCTAACACAGTACCTTACAGAGAGGACTTTCATCATCAAAAAATAAACTGAGGAGAAGGATTCATTCCCAGATGCTCTCTCTCCTGTCTCCAATGCAAGTGTTAAATTCAAAAAGCAGGACATACAGACCCAAGGTTCTCAAAGGCAAATGAGCATAAATTGCTCGTAACGTGGACAAGGGTAACAACTCCCCCATCTCCCCTGCTGCCTATGCTGCATGTCACTCATTAACATGACTCAGCAATCTCCTTCAGGAATAGCAGTATTTCCCAGAAGAGAGCATCTACATGCAAACAAGCTGATGTTTATGGATTAAAAATGCTTTGAACTCTAACAGCAATTGCTCTGTTGGCCACCTCTTCAGTGTTGCCTTGAGAACATGCACTAATACTGGATCTTTGACAGTCATTTTCATGACCTGACCAGCCTGGAGAAGCAGCCAGGAGGGAATTTCAATATCGCTATTTTATCTGGAGACAGAGCCTCACAAATTGGCTTCAGAAGCTGTTGGCGTAGTGAGCTGGCATCAGAAATCAACTTTTCCGATTTGCCAACAAGTATGCATAAAATTCTATGGCTGCATGTGAATGTAGGAGGCATAGATGTGTATTTGAACTCTCCAGAACTGGTTTGTCAGCTGCATTAATCTCAAAAGCTCAACAGTAATTGGAATTATGGAGCTCTGTAGTTCCAGAAACAACAGCAACTGCTTCTTTATCATCCTGCACGTAATCCCATTTAGATGGTATCGTGGTATTTCAGTCCAAATTGCTAACGAGTCTGCAAATGGCTTTAATAATGCAACACAAGACAACTAAGAATCGCCTTTGCATGTTATGGGGGAAAAGCACAGAAGAGCGTGTCAGTAACTTTCTTGACATTTGTGAGGTCAGTTTAACAAGAGCTCTCTCTCAGAAAAGTTGGAGTCAGCAACTGTTGCCTTTTTGTGACATGAAACCACAGTGGAATTGAACAAAGAATACTTGATGCTTTGATATGTATTTTCGCTCCAGGTACTGTGAATGGTTCCTTAATGTTTCTTACTCCAAAGGAAAACGTCCAGATGCATATCGACAGAATAACCTATGACAACAACAGCAGTTATCCCAGTTTCATATTTGTACTTCTTAACTTGGATAGCAACCAGTCAAAATCAGCTTAAAACTCCTGGAAGTCATTAACCACACCATTTGTTGGGTTCCTTAATCAGGATATCACTGAAATATGATCTGATGCCTAGAGTTCTCAGCAGAATTTCTATGGCTTTTTTCAGAATTCCTGTTTCAAAGGAAACTCAGCACTGGGGATTCCTGACTTGGAGTGCTCCTTGGTGAGAGGTAATAGAGTGTTCACTTACAGTGTCTTCCCTGGTGATCAGGGCTGACCTGACATAAATTCACATTTCATGAAGAACTTCTGAGCACTGAGTCATTGCAGGCTGAGGTAAAGCTTACCTCACTGTCAAAAAAATATCGGTTTGTTTCATTGAAACATCCTTTTGTTACCATGCTGTCTCCGGCAGTTGTACTTAACATGATCACCAGCTTTGCAGCAATGCATACAGTATCTATGAATTTTCATTCAAAATGTTGATGCTGCCCTCCACTGTCTGACAGAAATGCAAGGGACTGATCTTGTCAGATGGTTCATAGAATTATAGAATAGTTAGGGTTGGAAATGACCTTAAGATCATCGAGTTCCAATCCCCGTGCCATGGGCAGGGACATCTCCCACTAAACCATGCCACTCAAGGCTATGTCCAACCCGGCCTTGAACTCTGCCAGTTATGGCACATTCACGACTTCCCTGGGCAACCCATTCTGGTGCCTCACCACCCTTACAGTAAAGAATTTCTTCTTTATATCCAATCCAAACTTCCCCTGTTTGAACCCATCAACCCCTGTCCTATCCCTACAGTCCCCACTGAATAGTCCCTCTGCAGCATCGCTACAGGCCCCCTTCAGATGCTGGAATGATGTACTTGAGTTCCTAAAATTTCACTAATCATGTGGGTAACAGTTATCTTCTCCATTCACAATGAAGAGTATGTTCATTTCACTTGGGGTTGCTGGAAAATAATTTCCTTGGCATGTAACAATGATGATGCAGTGGCTAAGTCTATAGGGAGGTGGCACAGATGCTTTTCACCATGAACTCCACAGAGAAAATAATTTCTTGGTATATTGTTAGGGAAATAACAATAGCTCAGAGACATGAAGAAATTCAGTGATGTCCTGACTAGTTTACTGATCTTCTTACAAAATCAGAATCTCTGGACAATGACTGAAGCGCAGATCAAAAAAAAATGTGCTTTCAGCAGGGCAGTGTTTTCATTTTAGGCAAAGCTGCTGATCATAGGATGCAGTCTGTCTTGAGATAGATGATATGAAGGTGATATTGTTCCTTCTGAGGTAGGAGTCCTATAATGTAAGTTGACTTGCGTGAAATTTTTCAGTGAGGCCCAGCTTTTCCACCTCAAGTTCCAGGCGAGCAGCTCAGCCCTGGTCCTGGACTTCCAGTGCTTTTGCTCCACAAGGATATTGTCCTAAAGATGGTGACCCTTCTGCCTCCAGGAATAGTTTCACATTCTGCGGTGTTCAGCTTCAGGACAATTCCACCTGTGACCCACAGCACCTTCTCTGCACATATAGCAGTCAGTTTGATGAACAGGCAGGGAAAAAGTCATAAAAGGGATGAAGACCAAAAAATGAGAGAAAGCCTTTAAGAATACAGACTCTCAGACACAAGACATGCTGGTGGAAGTCTCCAAATGAACAAGTTGTGACTCTTCTGAAGCAAAGATTTTTCACAAAAGCTAAGATAGGCCGGACAAATCGCTGGAGCTGGGGACACAGGCTGGTGGGAAATAAGACAGACAGAGAAGGTGACAGCAGAGAAGATAGAGAAAAAGAAAAATCCTCCGGAGAGTTTCTTCCCTGTCATCTGGCATGACTGAGGTCTCCTCAAGAGAAGGAGCTCTCTGCCTTGCAGGCAGGAGGATGTAAGAGATTGTAAGTGGAAGTAAGTGATGCCAAGTGACTGCCTCATGAATCTCATGTTGAGAGAATTGCTGTGGGAGATCACTTCACCATCAGCACAGAACAGAAAGACTCTGTCTCCTGAATTAATAACCTGAATCAACTGTTCTGCTTCTGGCAGCCACAGGAAGATGCAAAATCCAGATATAGCTTGCACTTTCTGTAAGTTATTATTTCAGATTAAAATTAAAAATCAAAGCAATCAGGACAGGACATACTCAGAACCATGCAAGCACTGCATGTGTGATTTACTTTCCTCATACTAAATGTATTTTTAAAAGTCATAGAGCAGATACTCAGTGTAAACCATGAAATAAGGCATGAGAGTTAGACATAGAGTTTCTTTCCAGATATAATCAGGGCCCCCTAAAACATGGTTTAGAGTGGAAGGGACCTCTGGAAATTTTAATCCAAGCCCCTGCTGAAAGTATCTCCATCAGATCCAGCTGATCAGGGCCAAATTTTGTCTTATCCTACCCTGTTCAACTCTAGGAGTCTGACTGTTATCCATGAGGCAGCTGTAGACAGCAGGACCTTTGCCTTCTCTTCTACAGGATGAGAAAGTGAAGCTCTCTCTGTCTTGCCTTGTATGTCACTCTGAAGGTGCATAAAGCTGCCTTTAGCCGTATCCCCTCACTTGCCATCTGGACTTATTAACCTAGAACCTTCCTTAGAGACATGTGCTTCAGCTTCCTGTAATTTCTCAAGCACACTACCCTTGTGTTTACAGCATCCAGGTTCAAGCACTATTTCATAGATGGGCAATAGATAAAACTTGTATACAGCTGATGTACATCAACTGAGCCCCCAAGCCATCAACCAAACCCCTAGATCCCTTTCTGCAGGGTTGCACTTCAGCGTCATGTTCCCCAATCTATACATCCATCAAGTATTACACTGACCCAGGAGCAGAATCCAGCATTTCTCCTTGTGAAATTTCATATGGTTGCTGATTTCCCAGCATTCAAATTTACCAAGATCTCTCTCTAAGGGACTAAATGTATCCTCCTAACTAAGTGTCACCCTCAGACTGTCTCGACATGCACTCAACTCCTGTGATCAGGTCATTGATACAACCATTGAAGAGAACTGACCTTAAAATTGAGCTGCAAGGGACACCACTAGTGACTGGCCACCAGCCTGATGTTACCACTTGACTACAACTCTGAGCCTGACCCTTCAGCCAGTTGTTCACCCAAGGAAGTGGAGGGCATAGCCACACCACAGTCTTGAGCTGCAGTCACTACTACAGCACTGCTCTTGTATATAGATAACAGTAGTGAATATCCTCAAGAACTGATACAGGGCAATAAAAATATGGGTATATAGGTTGTATATTACTCTTTCAAGTTTGGGCTGAAACATTTAGGAATTAGAAATCATTAATTAGAGCTCTCTGCTGCCTCAGTTTATACACCAAGTTTACACAGTCTCATTCTTTCCAACTCAAACCATTTCATCATTCGCTTGTCATAAAAACTTCTGTTTGTGATAAAATGAGGCAAAATCCCTTCTTAATCCTGCTGAACAGACAGCACATTTACCGTTTCTCACTTGTACTTCTCTTTCAAAGAGTGTGCCAGCTGCCCTGATACCAAATTGACTAATGGGAGTGAGGTAAACAGCTGCATGCTGCTGATGCAACATTACCCATAAAAGCACATACAGCCACTGTGAGAAATTAAAAGGTTGATTTATTACTGTCTCTATAGTACTGTTTAAAACCTCAAAAGGTCAGATTTGGTGGTAACAACAAATAGTACATATTAATTAGATGCAATTATAGAGATGAGTTCCCAGACAAAATGAGAGCTGGGATCAATCTCGTCACTAAGAGGACACTTCAATATTTGACAGAAGTGAGACTACATATCTGGCTTGATAAACCCAACTATAGGCATTATCACACATATGTTCTTACAGTGACGAGAGAATGTATTAATATAAGTGAAGCCTGTAGCAGTCTCTATGGTTACAGCTAACATTTCTAATATAAGCCATTGTCTTCAAATGCTTAACTTTCCATGTTTCAACTGCTTAGGCTGAAATTTTCCATCACTGCTCATTGTTTCCAGGTGAATTCTCTAGCAATCAGGTTATCAAATGCAGTGAAGAATTCTAGCAGATTCTCATGCTGAAACAGTGATTGGAAATTTGGCAGGAACTCGATATTATCGTCTGTTCCCATCCTCACAAATTTATTCCATGGTTTGGTGACTTTAAAAGACTCAGCAGATCCTGCTACAGGCTTTGTGCTCAAATTTCCGAATGTGACACCTACAGGGAATGAATCAGTCTCAGCCAGACACTACCAAATGCTGCCAGACTCACCTGTGCACAACCTCAAAGTCCTGCAGAACGTGCAGTACAAACAGGACATGTCAGCTCTGCCCTTCCTCTAAGGGATTGTACCTAGGGGCTGAGAAAACAGAAGGCAGCCCAAATTTTGTATCTGCAGCTCTTCAGCTGAGTTATAAATAGCTGCCTCCACCCTACCTCTCTTCTGGCTTTCTATTGCTCCCAACAGCAGAGACCTATGCAGTTGATTCAAACATCCCAAGTCAGAACAGCTGTTCTGCAGGACACCAGTTTCTGTGAAAGAGTTTCTAATAACATGCCCCAATGCTATGCTATAATAAGTATCTTGAAACTTAGACTGAAAACATTTTCTTTGAATGGTGTCTTATGAAAAAAGAGGTATCCAAGCCTGTTCACCTTCACCAGCCCATATCCTGTAAGGTGTTACATGCCATCACCACTGTTAAACTCTGCTCATCCATGACACGGGGAGGAAAAATAAATTCTGTGTCCTATGCTTTGAGTTAGAGGAATCAAGAGGTTCTAGATATACCCGAAGAGGTTCTTTAGCCAAACTGGGATTTTAGGCAACAGCTTATTCTTTCCTCAGTATTTTTACCACCCTGCCACAGTTCGCATCTTCATTCACCACTTTATCTATTTTTCAGAGTTTGGGTGGTGGTTTATTTTAAATTTAAACTTTTTGAATACACAATTACTCCTAGATAATCTTGATTTCATAATAAATTTTTAAAAACTTTAACGTCTTGCAAGTATTTACCAACTAATTGACCGGTTGCCGCTCTTGTGCATTACAGGTGTCCTGTGGTTATCAGTAGTATCCGAGGTGTTATACATCATGTTGTTAGTCGTCGGATTCAGCCTTATGTGCCTCGAGCTCTTTCATTCAAGCAGTGTGATAGATGGGCTCAAGTTAAATGCCTTTGCTGCTGTCTTCACTGTGCTTTCAGGTATGAACTTTCCCTTTCCCTTTTGCCCAAGGAGACACTATGAAACAGAACTCTAAATCTTTGGCAGAGTAAAAGCCAGGGCTGCAAGAATCTCTCATCCCAATTCAACTACTGCATTTTTCCCTATAATTATTTGTTACTTTGCAACAAGAACTGCATGATAAATTTGCCTCTTGTCAGCAAAAAAAAAAACATATTCCTGATTTCACAATCGGAAAGCAGCCTTCCCCCAGCCAGCACAGCCATTATTATGGCCAAAGTCGTAGCTTCCTTTTTTCAGCATCATCACACTGATTATCCAACAGAAAATGAAAAAACAGTGCTGAAAATTTCTTTTTTCCATGTTAATCCTGAAAGTAGGTGAAGGTTTGATGCTTCAAACCAAAGAAAGGAACCCTCCTTGTTCATTAGGAGAACAGAGAATGAAAAGAGTTCTAGTAATCACACATAGGAACAAGCCCAATAGTAATGTGGGGATGTGTACATTTCTTGGAACAACTGTTTCAGCCTATTGTCATGCTCGCTCTGTACTTGCAACCTTTCAGTGTATGCACATGAGGAATTAACTTCTCTGAAAGAAGTTATCAAATCTAACCATGTAACCAAGAGCCCCTTCATGTCTCTGCTGGCAAGAAGACCCACTTCCCCAGATTTATGCAAGCAACCAACCACAGCTGGCTTTTGTGAGCACTCCTGCATGGACTTCTCTGGCAGAAAGAACTTCTGCAATAAAAACTCATTTTATTCTGCTGTATTTCAAGCTGAAGGAGATCATAACAGGCAGCGTACATTCTGTAAAGGAGTTTGTATCTTCAGGCGTAGCTTGAAATTGTGAAATACTGGTAGTGGTATAAAATTCAGATCAGATGTTGAGCTGAGAGAACAAAAAAAAGTCTGATAAAAACTGCCAAAGCATATTTTTGATCTTTGGATGTAATTCGGATTTTTAAAAAAAGTTGATTCCATTTTCATTATCAAACTGTATGGAATTCTCCAACATTGGAGCTATTGTTTCCATGCTGTTCTCTTTCTCTTTACTGTTACAGTTTTAAAGTTTTGTAAGAATTATGAAGTTTTCTTTCCTACACATCTTTCTATTTTTATTTTTATCCTTCCCTTTTTATAAGTACATTGTCATGATGTTCCAAATACAAATTTCAAAATTTTACAGAGAAAAAGAATAGAAAAAGAAGCAAAAAAAGCCCAAAACCCCAAAAGAATGCTAGCTGGTTTTTTCAGTCATAGAGTTACCAGAGGAAAGAAGAAGAGCATCTTTATTTAAACTTAGCACATTTATAATGATATAGCTTAGTAGAAATAAGGTAACCAAGAAGACTTTGCCTTGGAGCAACAGACCTCTTATAAAATTAATGCTGAAATTTACTCCTGAAAGTGCCATGGGATCTTCATATCCTCATAACTCAGTATCTAAAGGTGAGGAAAAATAATGCTTACAGTGTGGCCACCTATTGTTTTTTGTTTACTTCTTATGAGTCATTAATAGAATCCCCAAAACATCATCATTTTTCTGTCCCTCTAAACCTTATACAAATTAAAAACCTTATATGTCTCTCATGTAATATTGATAACAAAGCATTTTAATTAATTTGATATATTATGTAAATAATATTTTTGATAAAGGTATCTGAAAATTCTTTCAAATACATTGTATTTTCCAAATTTAGTTCCTTAAGCTCTCCCATTACTGACTCCTAGGAACAGCTATGCTCTGCAAGGCAAATGATCTCAAGCCAGCAATAAGCAGTCAGTGCTTCTGCACTCCCATCCACTCCCATCACTCCAGCACACAGTATTATCAGAACCTGTTGCCCTGGACCTTGTGAGTGGGCATACAGGCATTTTGTCCTCTTTGCAGCCTTTTGTCCTCAAGCATCCAGTTGGAGGAAGAGTTGATCTTGTAAATACAGCATTTGTTTATTTGCTATAGGTAGTTCATTTTACCCAAAATGTGACCATTAAAAAAGTACTATAGGATATCCCCATGGTGAGCTTGGCAAAGCAAATCTAAAACAGACCAGACTAATGGGTGGCATTAGGAACAAACAAGACCAAAAGTGCATGAAGCAGAACAATGAAAGAGGGACTTGTTTTGCTATAGCTTATACATGGTATAAAGCCACTGACAGCACAGCCAGGTACACATCCGCCCCCGACCTTCCCTACCTGAGGCAGATAAAGCAATGAATGCCAAATTTCCACTCTGGTCCCTGTGTTACATATAGCAGGACCTGCTGATGACCTCCTACTCAGCTGTATCATCGGACTGTCATCCTGACCTCCCACACAGCAAAAGGTTTGAACATTGCTGAAACCCCCTTAAGGTTTTGCATAAACAAAACAGATCAGCTTTTCCCTGTGTCAAACTTCCTGGCGGCTCTGAGTGGCTATGACATATCTCAGGGCAGTCTGTAATACTTTATTAAGGTGAAAAATAACTGACAGTAGTTATAGGAACAGCAAACCCCAGACTTTAAGATCAATACAATAACTGTAGCTGGAGAAAATCCACTGAAAAGTACAGCAAACTCCCAGTGATCTCTGGAAATTAAATATAGCCAGAAATCAAGGTGTGTACCAGTTTGCTGTGCTCCCATTAGGCCGCCCACCCTGCCGAAATATTTCTTCTCTTGTGAATTGCTCTTTCCACCTCCTAACTTTGCAGCGTGTCACACCAACATGAAGAAGCAAATCACCACGGCTTCTTGTAATAAAACGTCTTTGTTCAGCCTCTGCAGTTGTCTGTACCAAATATGACATTCATCTTGCTGAAGGTCCTGCTTAACATACACACAATACAAACATGACATTCCCCATCTTTCCTCCCCCAGAACTGCCCTGAATCATCAACATGTCTGATAAGACAAATGAAATGCTTTAGACTCTAAAAGTAAGGGGGAAAGAAGAACCAAAATTTGTGTCTGGGGAGGAAAAATCAGGATCTTCCACATGGAGGAAGGGCAACTGTGGAAAAAAGTAGATGGTCAGAGACATCAGTTAAGATGCAAAGTGAAACATACGGGACTGCATTGCACTCCACCACAGCATAACATCAGTATTTCTAAGTGCTTTGAACTGTCATTATAATAAAAGGGTTTTTTTGACATCTGTAGGTCCAAGATCTATTTGGGATGTGATGACTCTGCCCCATTCTAATTAACTGCCTGAACCCATTCTTTTTGTGAGCACAGCTGAGAGCATCATTCTGCACCACTGAGGTACTAAAGCAGACACACTCCAAATTATTGTAGTTAGAAAAAATTCTCCAAGCATCAGAGCTGCTCCTGGCCACCACTTCATGAAAAGTGGGGTTTGATTTTCCTCAAAGAGATGTCTAAATGTAAAGTTCAGACATTTTTTTCTACTTAAGCTGAAGAACCATGCTGGTCAGCTAAGTGGCAAACTCAGGCTACCCTGTGATTTAACTACAACCCTGTTCTTCAGCATCATGGTGAGTAGAGTGTCTAATCTTCACCCAGCTGTAGTCATCTCAGCAAAATATAAATGCAAGCATCATCAACATTGTACCATCAAAAGTGTTCCTAGAGTGTCCTCTTAACAAATGTGATCAGGAACACTGAGTTCGCTGAACTTCCCTGGGTAACTTCAAAGTGTTTTATAAGTGTTCAAATTTATAAATCTTGGCAGCTGTTCAGATAAAATATCATCATTTGGCATTAACACATTCAATCTTGCATTGCCTACAGAAGCCTGTCTCGTTAATCTTACCTGAGGCCTGTCTGCAATGGGCTAAGTGAGATAACTTGTGGGTGGCATACCCCTGTTTTGCAGCAGCAAGGTTGGTGGCAATGCTAATTGTGCAATATTTTCTTCAACAGCTTTCTTTCTTTAACTCTTCTCTTATTGAGAATTCAGTACGATGTAAAATAATGAGCTTTCAGTTACACCTTTCCTCTGCCCATGCAACTCCCTCCTCCACAGTAGAATAGGAGGCATGAAAGTACAACAAAGACTCTTCTGGAGCTTTCAAAGCACTTCCAGCAGCAGCTATCTCATGAATTACAAAAACCGTTAGCACATCAAATCCTAATATCATCTCTCTTTCTCAGGTCTCTTGGGGATGGTGGCACACATGATGTATACTCAAGTTTTCCAAGTGACAGTCAGCCTTGGACCAGAAGACTGGCGACCCCATTCATGGGACTATGGATGGTCCTTCTGGTAAGTGTTACCGCCAGTTAATACCTTTCCATTTCCAACAGTCTGTTGGGAGATTGTGCATATACCTCAGATTTTCAGGAGCACAAATAAGTATTCCCAGCTGCCAAAATGCTAAGAGCAAAAACCCACCATGGCCGTGCAATTGCTGAGGTGTAGAGGACAATTATCAGTGACTGTGCAGCAGCAGCTGTGCGTATCAGCAGGTATATAGCATTTGTAAATAAACAGCACCCACAATTACCAGCACAGATTGAGCACTCTCATTAAAGTTCAATTTAGGTACATAATTACCATGGCATTTCAGAGACTTTTAGCTTTTTTTTTTTTTTTCGTTTTTGTTTTTAATTAATGTTTCAGTTGAACCTTAGAATGCAACTTTTAACACAACAGCAGAGGAAGGCACAGTGCTCCTGGCACCATGCTACTTCCCTGTGGATCACAGAGAGAAGGCTTAGGAAAACAGACACATTTCAGAGACTGATTTTTTTTAATATTTTTATTTTTCCCATTTATCTTCTAAGAATCACATAAAACTAATCTGGCCAAGATTTGTCAACTGTTATATTGCTTGGAAGTTTGTAAGAAGTTTGTAAGCACAGGAGACTGGAGAATAGAAATACCCACAAACAACACTCACATCTCTCCAGAGGTTCTTTGGATGCCTAAGCAAAATACTTTCTTTTTTCATTTCTAAATGTAGAGTTTTATTTTTGTTCCATCTCAAAGCAGAGATAACCTCTGCTAATGTCAGTAAAAATACAAATACTTTTTATGCACAGCACTGTAGGGAATTATCAGCCTTTCCTTCTCCCCACACTATTCTGTGCTTCACAGGAGGAGTTACTAACATTTTAGTAACCTGTTGCAAAAAAAAAAATTGCATTATATTTAATGTATGGCTTATTTTGTGTCTCAATAATGAATATTTACTGTATATGAAGATGAACTTGTAAATGTATTGCATTATGTATTTGTAATATTTATATAAACATTTATAACAATTATGACATAATAATTGTGTAATTATTAATATATTTAAATAATAAGGCACATTGTCTATTAATTTGTCTTCAGTAATCTGTTTTATAATTTACTCCAATACTCAAACTTCAGACTGTTGTTAAATGACCATCATGATAAAGCACTCATTAGATTATTCTCCTTCATCTTGTGCAAGACAAGAATCACCTTGTCTCATGTCTCCCATAGGGCATTATGAGCCCTCCCTGAGCCCTCTCATCCTACCCATGCTCCAAGCGAGCTGTTCAGAGCTCAGCATCCCATCCTGCAGCTGATGGCAGCTCACAACGCTGTCTGCTATCCTAACCGCAGCTTTGTCCCAGAGCAGATACGGCATACCCTGCCTGCAGCTCTGCCCAGCCACCCATAGCCACAGCAGGCTTCTGCTTAAGAACTGACCCTGGGTTAGGCCTCGCTGTGGAGGACACTGGAGATTCCCACAAGCAGGGAAATATGTGGGAGCAACCTCAGCTCTTCCCAGATTCTTGATACAGGACCTCAGCTTCACTCTGTGCAGTGACTGTTGGTTCACCCTAGATAAAAATGAGCTCACTCAAGCCACTGCTGTCAAAAAGCAGCTTCTCAGATTTGGTAATCTCTCTCCTTTCCCTAATACTTCCCAAGGAAACATACTTACCCATTCAGAATGCTGGGCAAGATGCAACCTCAGCTCAGGCACATGCTCCCTTGGGACAGGTGTGAACAGCAGCAGCATTTTCAGCCTGCAGTGGTGCTCAGCAGCCTGAGGACATCCATGGAGCTCCTCTTGCCATGCCAGTGGCTGGTAGCAGACCTAGCAAAGGAAGGTCCGAAAGTCAAATGCAGCAAAAACATTAGTTTCCTTCCAGCTAACACTGGACCACCACTGCTGAATAGACAAGAGTGTTACAACCTCCCCTGGCATCACCCAGACTTGAACATCTTCTTTAAGAAGGGTTTAAAACAAATGCCCACCAAACTTGGTGGAGTTTGGAAGCTCTGCACATGTAGGAATTTCCTTCTGCTCCATCTGGGTTCAGGCGATGGCCTGAAGCATGAGCTTTAAATACCCTTGAATCAGCAGTGCAAACATCAGCATTATTTGCCACCTTTTCTAATAAGTGGCACTGCAGCATCCCACCAGACAACCTGTCAGAGCACAGGGAATTGTAACACCACTGAAAAGTGCAGCTAGGAAACACCCTCCACACGGCCAAGAGGCAAAGAGCATGAGTGGGGATCCAGGCTGCATTTGTTTCCTAAGTTCCAATGAGAAAACTTTTTTTCCTGTGACTCCATTTCCTCTCTATCAAAAAGGAATTACAAATAACCCTCTCCTCAAAATGAGGAAGAGCTGCTTCTGATATGCTCAGATGTCCCAGGGCTGAAAATGCACCTGCTATCTTACTGCATTCTCAAGCCATTGGCAAAGCCTGGAGGCTGGTCTGTGCTCTGGCACAAGCCAGGAGTGGGTCAGGGAATTCTCCAGGCAAGGGGTTTCAGTGGGTCTGAGGAGCTGCAGATGTTCACACTCAGCCTTCCTAGAAATAAAACAAATACTCAAACCTGAGATGTTTAAGCCACAGAGGAACTTGAGAGCACAGCCCTGAGCTCAGCTACCAGAGCCACAATAGGTGCAGCCCCATCACAACTGGGACACAGCTGGTATTGCTGCTAAACAGGTCTTTGCCTAAGGTAGAAGAACCACTCTTTACACTTGAAAATAAATAATATTTAACTAAAGTCCATAAAAACTAAAACATATCAATGGTAACTGTCTCATGATTTACCAAATGCCAGACCTGAGGTCACACTGAAGGTCTTCATTCTGTATTTCCTTCTCCAAACCTTTCAGCATTTCTGAGTCAATGATTAGAAATTATCAGAGACTTTCAAGAGAATATTTTCTCCGTATGTCATTCCCCACGCACCAACCAGGCACAGTGAAGCAGGTGGTTTCAGCTGGCTTCATCCTTGGTACTGTTTAGGAGCCCAGCTGGAAACATTTGGAGCTGTTGGAGCTTTTCCACACACTGTGTAAGAGGAAGACACTTGCCAGGCTTCCCTGTGCCTGGACACTTATACATAGCACGAGTTTTCTTTCCACATCTCCACCCAACTGTGGAAATCCTAAGGGAATTTCATCACCCCAGGGTTCCCTCTCATTTGATTGCATCTGGCAAACAGGTTCCAAATTGACTAGGAAAGGTCTGCCTCCACGCACATCATTGCCATGGGAGTCCCTAGAGGACTTGTTATGCACTGAATTTTGAAATCATTGAAATGTGCCATTTCTGTTTACTTGAACCATTTTTTAACCCCACATTTTCGGTTCATGAATATGTGTTCTTTTTCAAGTTTTGCCTTATTTGAAAGGAGAAATAGTTTCCTTGTCTGCAGAACCTGTGCAGAATGGGAAAACAGCTCATGCTGAGGGCTCTGTTGATAATGTGCATTTATAAGATAATGCTGCTGCGGCTATATGCTTTCTGTTCTGCATAATTTATATCAACGTTCAGTTTGGTTATAAAACAGGTGAAAGCAAGGAGCAGGTAAAGTGTACAGCTGACACAGATGCTTAAGTTAATCCAAATTAGTCAGGAAGCCACTGCAAACTATATGTGGCTGGAGCTGATGGGCTTAACTTAAAGTCAGGGCAAGCCTGAAGGCAGATAAGGTCTGCAGTCAAAATGAGGAATTCAGTGCCTTTTCTGTAGCCCAATTTCATGCTCAAATAGCATCCAAACTTATTGGGACCATGAGTTCTCCCCTCAGCTACATCTGAATTTGAGATCAGTGAGGTAAAGGCTGGAGGAGAGGTGTGCAGGGAGGGCAGAAGGACCCAGGGCAAACCCAGTCCACAAGCAGGGAGTGTAGGAGCTCCCAGCTGAACTCTCCTTGCCAGAAGACCCAGAACAACACTTGCTGCTGTTCCAGCTGCCACTGGGGCAGTCAACTTTTTATCTACACTTTCTTTCTCCCTTTGTCTCCCAGTGCTCCTGGTTGGTACTTGCAGGTATCCTGCCACTGACTGACCAAGACTGCACACTTGGAGCACTGCCCGCAGATTGGATCTCTGGACAAAATGGAAGTGCTGTCTTCTATTGTGGCCAGGCTTTCAGAGGCCAGATACAAGCCAGGAATGCTAGAAATGTCCATGAGCCAGGAAAGAAGGAAATACAGTAGTGTGATGAAGGAATAAAAAATGGAATAAAAACCATCCCTGCAGTAGTGTTGCACAGTCAGTCTCCCGTGGATGCTGAAGAACTTGCACTGGTCCAAAACATGTGCTCCCTGGGGCATTACTCCTTCCAGGAGTTTATTACTGGTCTGTAGATTTTAGCATTTGTCTGTGAGGCTCTGAAACATTTCAAAGGGAAATCAAGAGGTGCTGGACTCTTATGTCAGAGGGTAGCAAGTGTTCATGTTAGCACTGTGCCACACAGCTCTCTATGGGATGAGAGCTGTGCCCAGCCCCTAACCACATCCTGCCTGCATGCCTGAGCACCTGCCACAGGTCCTTTGAGGTAAGATGAGAAGAACAGGTTTGTCACCACTGACTTACCTGCCTAGTAGCATCCTGTGTATGTGTGTCTCTTGGCGTCAGAAATATACCATGACCTGCTGTCTTAACCCAGCTCTGTTTGCTGGTTTCTCTCTTCACAGCCTGGCATGGGGCTCTTTCACCTGCTGCATGGCGGCCTCCGTTACTACCTTGAACTCTTACACTAAGACTGTCATTGAGTTCAGACACAAGCGCAAAATCTTTGAGCAGGGCTTTCGAGAAGAGCAGAACTTCCTAGACCAGGAAGCCATCAAGTACTTCAGAGAAAGGTCAGTGCAGTCAGTCGCTCGAACAGTGGAGGTTTTCATGGACTCTGCTAGTCTCAGAAAATCCAAGCTCTCACTCATTCTGGCACAATTGGGTGAAGCCCCTGGGATACTTGGAGAAGATGTGTTAAGGTCAAACACAAAAGATCCTCCTTGATTTGTTTTTTCTTAAATTTTATGATGTCCCAGTGCCTGCCTTTTCTTACATACTCATTAAAACACAAGACTGACAAGTCCTTACAGTATGCATCTAATTCACAGGAATTCATAAGAAGCTATGCTGCTAATGCAAGCTGATTTTCCCTCTCTGGAAAGGTAAAATTGTGGGGATATGACAAATGTTACAGCTATCCTTCCTCAGCATGTGTAATAGGAACCTCCCAATAATGCAAACATCTGCCAGGACATTTTCCAGCCATCACTTGGCCACTTCAGTGTTGCCATCTTTCATAGACACATGCCCACAACCCATCCTAGTCTTCCACACAACCCATCCTCCTGAGCTCCTCCACACAAATACACCCCATACTTTATAGCCACACAGTGCACACACTGCTACCAGGGTCTTAGATGAACTCTAAATCCTGTCTGAGCCCCAAAGGTCCCGAGATGTTCCTTTACTCTGCCTGTCACAACGCATTGCCTACCCACCACACTGCTCGCCCCATGCACTCTTGGTTGGCCCATGTGGCTGCACTGGGATACTTGCTGCCTTCATTCTTCCATAAGAAATTTAAGGCTTTGGTTTAAACTGCAGAATGAGAACACACACAAATACTGACCTCACACAGCCAGGAAGGTGTGATGCACTCCATAGGATACCTTCACAGAATGAGGAGCTGATAGGTATAGAGAATGCTCACCAAAAGCCTATTTTTGCAAGTAATGTAAAGATATTTTGGGAACAGAAAACATAAAGAGATTGATTCCTGTTCTTCTGAACAATTTGGCAGTTTTTCAGTGGTGGAAGAGAATGGTTGGGAAGCACTAAGGAGACAGAAGATTTGAAATGATCAGACATTTCAGTAGTGAAGTTGGGACCTCTCCTGAGCAGGAAGAACTAGAGAACTTCTATGATTACACTTTGCCTTGGTTAACCAGCCTTAACTAACAGACTGTTGTTGCAGTCCAACTTCCAAGTTTTCACTCTACCTTTCAGACAATCTGGAAGGATGAGAGAAATTATTCAAACAGCCATGATTTTCCTAATTTTGCATTTAGAGATGACAGTGAATTTTAAAAAATCTGCATGTGAGAAAAAAAAACCCAAACAGTGAAGAGGAAGTGGTCAGCAAGAGAAATCAATGCTCAGTGAGGGAAAACAGACGACCGGATTACTGAAGTGAGAATTGCAGATGAGAGACGGGCAGAACTGTAAGCAGCAATACGTTGAGTTATATTGGGAAATGCTAAGGAAACTTGATAAAGTACTGGAACAATAAATAGCAAAAAAACATGAATGGCAGAGAGGACAGTAATCCTCCTTGTCTCACAGGTATTGTCTGGTTTGATTTTGATTCCTTTTGCACTGACCATATTACACACTCCCCATTTCTACATACATGTAAATCAGTACCACATAACACACAATCAAATTCATGTTGGACTGGTCATCTGCGAGACCTTCACCCCAATACACTAGATTAACAGGTGAAGGGCCTCAAAGAATGACAACAGGCCAAATGCAGCATGAAGGCTTTTTCAAGTCTCTTGGAAGGAAGGTTTGAACATACCTAGGCAGCTAGCAGAGTGTTTAACACACGTATGCCCAAGGCAAGTGACAAGCCCACCTTGGCCAGCACAAACCAATGGGGTTTTAATCCTTATTTTATATGTATTATTTAAAATAGGCTCCATACTGGGCAATGTGCATAAAGAACAGCGTGTTCCTTGCTCTTTATATTGGTCAGGGCCACCTTGACCAGTATACAGAGGCAGTGCTTTGTCTCTACCACTTGCTTTATGACCAGACAGCATATTTTGTTCTGTCCTTCCAGTTTCTTTCCTCATTTTGAATGTGTATGAACGGTTCACTTGTTGGTCACATCCTCCAAGCCCCTCCACATGCACTTGGCAAACATAGCTCAAGCATGTGGTGTTCCTAACTTCATGATTGTGACTTTCTTTTTTTATATCAGATTATTTTGATTGTTGCATCTGAATACATAATAAGAAGCCCAGAGTCAGTGTTACCATGGGATCATTTCAGAGATTTAAAGCTGTGCAGCATTACATCCTTTCTTTTTCTTTTTCTTTC
The DNA here is from genome assembly GCA_032466535.1 of Forpus xanthops. Lineage (NCBI taxonomy): Eukaryota > Metazoa > Chordata > Aves > Psittaciformes > Psittacidae > Forpus > Forpus xanthops. Next base: position 29,317 of record JASSUY010041675.1, read on the forward strand.
ATTTAGTGTATTTGTTTGGCTTCACTGCTGTGACCTGGGGATACTCTGAGACTGGGGAGTCCAGGGGTCATTAATTATCAACACAGTGTTGTTACACGCTGTGGGTGCCAGCAGTCCCAGCAAGCACACAACTTCCCCGAGCTCTCAACTTCTTAGCACAAATAGAAAATAACTTAATTTTTTTCCTTCCTGTGCATATACCCTGGGATACTTCACATTCCCTCCTACTCCTACACCTCCATATTACTTTTCATATCTCATAAATAAAACCCTCCAGCCTGCCTTCCTTCCAGTTACTTTGTACATATCGGTACCCTCTTTGCATGTTCCTTTGCCTCAGCACACATCCAGCACCCACTGTACACACACATCTAGCCTCTGTATTGAGTAGACTTTGTGCAATAGACAGCTTTCTTAGACCAATATATTTCTAGTGAAAGATAACGCTTTATCATTATTCCCAACAGCTGCAGTTTAACTTCCAGGTGACAGGGAAGAAAAGCATTAGCCCCATTTTGCCAGATAAAAGTTTTTTCCTTGGAATATTCTCCTCTAGGCCCCTGCTCCCAGGGAAGAAATTTGCTTTATGCAAAATACTGACAGTAAGATACTGCTAACCTTGCAAGTACTTTCTCAAACATTGTATCATTTTATTTTACTTAATTTTAATCACGTGGAACTGCATATAACAAAGGACACATTAGATGAAAGAGCTGAAATGCTCCCTTGAGAGTCCCCAGTTCAACAAGTGTATATATACCATGTTCACCACCAGTGCAGGGGATGCAGCAGATAAGCCACATCCATGCACAGTTTGCTGTCCTGACACATCCCCACCTCCACCAGCTCACCCCATCCCCTCTCCTTGTATGTCAGCCTTGCACAGCCTGCATTACTGCTGCTTTTTAACCTCCATCTCTGCATCCTAACAACTGCCTCAGCTGTGAATAACATAGGTAAGACCTTTAAAACTACATGAACGCATGTGTACACCCCAAATGCCGCTCCACTGCCTGGTTTGACTTCACTTTAAGCAGTGCATACAGCTACCCAGCTCTAAGTCCACACAGCCTATATAGAGACAGTTAAATCCTCTGACTGCCTGCAACTGCAAAGACACAGACTTTGCCTTTCACCAACTAAGCATCTTTGTGTTTCCATCACTGGGAAAACATTTAAAGAGCTGCTGATAAATCAAAGATTTGTGGTGTTATTCAACAGCTATTTCCTTCCCAGACATGAGATACTTTGAAAAGTCCAGACAACACAGATTCTGTAGCTCACACCATAAAATCAAAAGATTATAGCTCTTCAGATATAAAAGATATGATAGCCCTCAGAGTAACTCTAAGTAGAACAGGTAAATGACACAGGCTTGGAGGTATTATTCTTGTACTAAGTATTCTATATAATTAGCAGTAGAATTATCTGTAACATGTCAGCTTTCAGTCTTCGTCCTATTATTGGTTGTCCTCCCTTTTTCTCTGGTTTCCCTTTTGACTGAATACTTGGCTATAATTTTTGACCTTTTTTTTTTTCAGTTTAAATGTCAGTTCATAATAGGTACCTGTCTTCCTTCCCTCTCAGTTTCTCTTTCTGCTCTGTTTCCTATGAATACTCTTGCCCCATATAACCTTGAGGCATGGTCCATTGTCTAGTTTACCCCAGCTAGCAGTGGAGGAAGCCTCCACATAGCTTTCTGCTTCCTTTGCTCTGAGGATCCTTCCAGATAAGGCAAAGGGACAGCGATTCTTTGTTCTCCCTATATAGTTTGATAAGCTGTGTTTGTACCTATGGGAAGGGAGGTGTGGAGCAGGGGAACATAGAGGCTTGGATAAGAGTACATAAGGATTGAAGCCTGGGGTCAGGCATAGAGGGGATAAAAGAGTGGAAATCAAATCCAGGTGAACTTGTGGAAAGCTAGTCACTGCCTTGAGCAAGGAATAAACAGAGAAGTGATACAAGAAAACTTGAATTACCTATTTCTGTCTTTTATTATTGACAAGAGGAGAAAGAGTAGGAGCTTTTGGAAATATGCCTATACCTGGTCAGGCTATCTGAGGCAAGGGGTGTTGAATCCCACTGGAACTAAAGGTACTGCAGATAGGGATAAGGAGGTTAGCCCACCCTGGTACCAGTGGGAGAGGGGACACAAGAGATCAGCAAATCCCTGTCTCCAGACTGATATCCATCCTTTCTGTAACTGTGAAACAAATCTCACTTACCAGGTGCTGTTAAACCAACATAAATTTAGCAAGTAAATCTGGAAGAATCATCCTTCCACTGTTCACTCATCCATAGCACAGCACTTGCCAAATTGCAGCTGTCCATCAACACCCATTGTGGCTTTGCAGCTGATTTCACAACATTTTTCTTGCTGACTGAGCCCTTCCCCTGATCTGCAAAACCAACCCAACATCAGGCAGATGCTACGGTGAAATTCTGGAGTGAACTGTCTTCAACTGCCACTGACACCAGTGCAGACAAAACATCTCTGCAGGTTTAAAAGATGTAATTTCTAAGTGCTAGGAGCAGCTTGAAAGAGACAGCAGGACCAGAACTATTGCAGAAAGAATAAATTAGGACTATTCCCAAGACTATGAGAATTAGAACTTTTCAGATCATCATTCACATACGCCATTTTTCATTCCTCTGCTGTATGCTACTCACAGCTTGCTTTCTCTAACTCCATTGTACTCATACAAGGTATTGTGCAGATCATATCAATGCTGTCCAAAGACATGCCAACCTTTTGCTCTGATTTCCCCCTTGGTCACCTAGACATCTGAACAGGTTTTAAGCTTGTAACCTACCATAACTCCCATTTACAGTGTCAGTATCTTTTCATACGAACATCAATGAGAATTTCCAATCTATTTACCTTTCATTAGCACACAGGGATAAGTGTAACATTCTGCCTTGGGTTTTATCTGTACTTTATTCTGCAACACAGGAAGGTGTATATGCAGAGCTGTTCCTTCTGGAAAATTATATGGACTGGCACTTAAATGGTGTAGCACTAGCAACATGACACTTCCAACACACACATACTGTACAATGCTGTTAGTTCCTGATGCTTACATTCATCCTAAAGAGTAAAAGAGTGGGAGAGATGCAGCCCTGAACCTCTTATTTCTATTCCCCATGGTCTCTTTACATGAGTTTTCCCCTGAGAGGGGTAAAGCCAGTGGAACAGAGTCCTTTGTGAGACCATTACAATCTCCATAATGGGCCTGGCTGGCTATAGATGGAGGAGCCCAGGTATGTTGTACTCTTACTGATTTTGACCCTTCCATTTCTGTACATTTGGGAGCAGCCTTTGTTTCTGTTAAAGGTGCTACTTCTATATTCTCTTTTCCAGGACTGAGGAGGAGAGGGCTGAGGCTGGGGACCTGAGGTTACAGTGCCTCCATAGCTGCTCCCCAAATAGTAAGTGACCATGGCTTGAATACATCCAATGATGCACAATGGCTTGTACCATCCCCACACTGGCTCCTTGGGGTTAAGAATAAGGTTTGCAGTAGGAAACTATGGAAATGGAGGGTTTGTAACTTTCCCAGACAGTCTTGCCCTAATGATAATAACATATGAACAGTACAAAATTCTCCAGGATTCAATTTAGGATGTGCACATATCCTATAATTTTATGTTATCTCAAGAAGCTATGACTTCATAGTAGTTTAAAAATATGTTCTAATTTACACCTGTATAACTTTCATTATCACTACCTTTTATTCATCTATATTTATCACCAATTCATGATGATGCATGCTATTGAATATAAAAATGATTGAAAGCAGCTTTGGTAGACAATAATGTTAGTATAATTAATGCCATTTCTTGCACTTATTCAGAAAATTAATATGCTTTTATTCAGCATTTGCAAAAAATCTTACTTTAAGCTATGGAATCAGTGGTTCAATGTACGGAGCAGTATTGGAGCATGGCTCCTGCCCTGCTCTGAATACTATACTTTTCCTTTACTCTCCAGGAAAGATGTGTGCAGTTTCATGCATCTATTTCCGTGCAAAGAAAGCAAGTGATTCTTCATTCAGCAGGAGGGAGACTTGGGAAGGTGACTTGCTGTCTCTGCGCTATTAAAATTTGGGAGCCTCGTAGCATTTTGCTGCCTCTGTCTTGCTGAGATGCACATCTCAGCCACGTACTTATGGAAGCTTGGTGTTCATAACGCTAATAACTGAGGGTCCCGACCCCTCATCAGACCTGCTGGAACAGCCCTCCAGTCCCACGTCACTGCAGGAGGTCTCCCTACAGGCATGATAGTGCTAGAATTGGTCTCCAGCTTGGTTTGCCATCAGCTCACTTGGTAACTCCTGCTCCTTGAAAATGTCATGTCAGTTGTAGATGTTTCCACAGGTAGATCCACGTCCTTCATTTCCACAGGCGTAAAAATGTCTGTTAGTACAAAATTGATATGGGTCGTATTTCCCAAGAAAATTCCCTGCCTGCCAAGCTACTGGCTAATGCTCACATGTGTTTATTTCATTATGAAGGCTATCCAAAGGTCTTTGTTTCAAAGAACAAATAACAATTCTTGACACTAAGTGTTCAAAGGAATAGAAACAAGGCTTTATTGATCCTATGCCCAGCCCTGCCCAGTACTTCAATTTAAAGGACATATAGCTTACCTCCATAGACATGCTGACAGCGCTGTAAAAGCCAACTGCAAATGACAAGTCCAGTATCAGGTTAAAGAATAGCGGCCATTCTTCAATATTACATCAGTGTCAGCTTCACATCAGTTACCTACTGTAATGAAATCAGATCAATGTTAATAAAGTGACATGAGTGAAGTCCTGCTCTCAGTTCACAGTTTACTTATGAATACAGCTTAAACATCAGAATCTTCATTATTTATGTTTCTTAGGGAGGAAAAAACATTAATTAAGGCTGCTTATGATGGCACAAAGCCTCTCAACCTTCAGATGGAAGTCTCCTTCCTGGAACTAGCCCATCAGGCCATAACTGTCCTGACCCTGATCAGAGGCTTCTCTTTGATGTCTTTCTAGCTTCAATAACTCCCAGTCTTCTTGTCACATTACACATGCAATGGGCTCATGGCCAGCAAAGAACTGTTAATGGCAAGACAACGACATGAAGTCAGAGCAGCCACAAAGGTTACAATAGCCCTTTGGTTATCCAGGGGCCTGCTTATGTGAAAGAAGGTGGCACATCACCTAGGACAGCTCAAGTCCTCACCATTGCTTGGTCAGCTCACCACCTGCATTCCAGTAGCAGAGTAAATGCCAGCAGATCGTTTGAGCTCTTTCTGAACTCTTCACACAGAGGTGGTCCTTTACCAGTAGGACACGCGGATGTATTACCAGAAGTTATTCCTGCTGCTTACTTCAACCAGCATTCCCTGGAGGACTTGTCAGCTGCCTTCACTTAGAAATGCCTTGAGGCTGTTCTAATTTGAACCAAACAACATGTAAAGACTATTCACTCACCTTGAGACATCATGATTTTTTCTATCCTTCCACAAAGACAAAACAGGGCATTGGGTCCTTGTTGAGAGGCAAGGATTTTTAGAGAGTGATGCTGTAAAGTGAAACAGTAAAAGCTTCAAACAAAAGAAGAAGACTGAGCAATCATAGAGGACAAACACCAACTGGCCAGGTGATTTCAGAAGACAGAATATTAAAGTATTGCCAGTAGCCAAGGAGCACGATGAGAGCACAGATAGCACAAAGGGCCTTACACCAGGTCAGGACTAGGGCAGGATCTTGGATTCCTCTGTTGGTGAGACTAAGCTATTCATTTTGAGAAGTGGCCTTAAATTATAAATTTCATCAGAAGCTTCACTCCAGAAGAGTCTTGATAGGGCAATGCAATATTGAGTCCTGATAATTCTATATTAAACAATATAATGTCCAATATTAAACTATAATTTTCCTTTAACAGGGTTTAAACTTGCTTGAGATAGGCTAATAACAGCATCAGGGAGTTCTAGCTATACATTGGCATCCTCTGCTTTCACCAAGCTGCCTTCCTGTGCAAACATATGGTGCTGGCCCCTATACATCTGATATCATGTCATGTTTTGTTGATATCAAGTTTAGCATTGCCATTGCAAAGCTCTAAAAACTCTTAATACTCTATTTGCTGTCATTTTTGACCACAGAGGTCTCAACTTCTTCACTCAGAAGTGCAGGGCTGAGACATCCCAATGCACTGGTTGTGCGCACTATACAAAAGTGATAGAAGGCGAAGTTTCATAGCAGGGTCTTGTTGTTGCACAGTTATTTATTACCAAGAAATGCTCACTGTTATTAGGCTCCAGATAGCAATTGCTCCTGATTTCAGACATCTGTATGTCCATGCCACTTCCACCCTCTCCTCCAGTCTTCTCTGATCACTTGGCATTAACATGATGACTCTGCTGCTCAGATCAGTGTGGCTGGGACCCACAGGGCAGACAGAAGAGGTATGAATGATAGACGCAGAATGAGGGGCAAAAGTAAGGTGGGAGAGCTGTCATGAAGGACAAGAAAGAGCAGGTAGAGTGGCAAAGTCGAAGAAGGAATGGGTAGCTCAGAAGAGCCAAGAGCTGAGGAGGAAACAGCATGTTCTTACTGTGTGCGGCTAAAAGCCTCAGTTGCTATTTGAGGCAGATAAACTCAGGGTCCAGGATACCAGATTTTCTTGTAGAAAACTGAAAGAATATTCAAAATTAATTCAGCATTTAAAAAATAATATAGTCACTGTTTTGGCAGTGTGGGCAATTTCGGAGGGTCACCTGACAAAGAGGAGGCCTTGAAAAAAGTAATTTTATTCTCATATCATCACCCTGCAGGCATTTCCCCTGGGTCCATCCCACAGCTCTTCTACCATCCTCCCACCCTTGGCTGTCTACAGTAAGATTTATTCAACCAGCTCCTCAGTGCTTCACTGAAAAGCATGTTGTCATTTTCTTTTATTCAGACAAGCTCATCAGAAGAACTTTAGTTTTAAAACATGGTGGAAATGATTCATTAAAAAAGAATATCCACTGGTTTTTCTTGGTTGCAAGTGCCATAGAAGTAAAGCGTGCTGTATTTGCAGGCAACTTTCAAATGTCTCCAAATTCAGGGCTACAAAGACTCTGTTGCACAAGCTCAGCTGGAGAGGGCAAGGCACAGACGGCAGACAAGGTCACTCTGACAACGGGGAACATGCTTTATATGCTGAGCAGCATCGGGCTGGAAGAAGGCAGACAACAAGGGCTTGACGCATTTGAAGTGTCGTTCAAAGTTGAGTCAAGGTTTCTCCTTGTGGAGGTACCTGACAGCTGCAATCACCTTCCTATTTCATGTCAGCATTGATTTTAACTCCAGGTCTTGAAATTCTTCCTGTAATTTATTCAGTTCATAGTGATTCACTACATAGAAACAGGTGGAAAAAAATCCCCTCTGATGGAGCATCATGGTTACAGATCTGAGATCCAGCCTTGCTATATTGAAAGCAACAGGAATTTCATTCCTGTCTTCAGGCAATCCCTTGCCCACTAAGGAAGTCCAAAGTTATAGGTCTCAGCTCTGTTCTCATTTATCTCTGCTAAAATCCAGGCTGACATTTCATGTTTACAAGCTTCAGATTGCTCCTTAAGCAACCAGATCCTCTGCTTCTGCGTTCAGCATGAGGATAAAAGTAAATGCAGTCCCATGTTGAGCACTGCAGACAGTGAAAATTAGAGGGTGGAAAAGGAAAGCAAAATAAAGTGTTAGTTTAGAATACTTTTCTCTTTCCTCCAGTGCACAGGTGAGTTGGAAATGTATCTTATATAAATTTCAGTGAGATTAGTTACAAAACGTGTTCTCTGTCACTCTTAAATTGCCATCTTTCAATAAATGTTCCATCTCCTACAGCTAATCCTGGATTTATGAAAAAAACCAAACCAACAAACCCAAACACAGAACAAACAAACACAAAAACTCCAAAGCCCAAAAAAGCCAACTGGCTCCAACACTGCTAAAGACATGGAGTATTTCAGATTGTGTATGCATCCAAGGAGCCCTTCAGTTACTGTGTATATTATGTTACCCTTCCCAGAATGTAGGCAGGAATTAGCTCAGTTAATGTTCAGATAGTTTTAAACTGTGAGATATTTGGGATAAATACATATATTTTTAACAAAAAAAAAAAAAAAAAAAAAAAAAACAATAATTTACAGTTTGGATTTTTTTTTTATTTGAATTAAATTGGGCTTTCCTCATCAGAGTAGGTTTCTTACCCTTTGCTACAGCAAGAAGTATTTCCTGAATGTGGGATTTTGTAGTATAGAGTAAGGAACTACTGCAATTCAGCCCTGATTTAAGTAACCAGCAATTTTGTGTCTTTTGTGCTGGAAGAGCCTACTTTTCCACTCCTCCTCTCAGTCCCAGAGCAGTCTATGTACCAACAGACAGCTCTCCTCCCATCTGCCTGCTCCCTGGGGCATGGGGATGCGCTTCTTGGACCAGAAGCTCTGGCTTTTGATCCTCACACGTTTACCAGGCTTCTGAGTCTCTCTGGCAATAAATGAACAACCAGATTCACCTATGCCAAATTCCAGCTTTGTGAACACCTCTACAGCATGACCAAGCACGCTACAAGCCATCATTCCTGGCACTCGGGAGAGCCTGTGAGCCAGCAACTCAATTTACAAAGGCAACACAACACAGATGCCCAGCTCCAGGCTACCCTCGCTTGCACAGCCCACTCTTCCACTGACTACTGACTCCAACTAATGCAAAGAAAGGATAGCAATACATCCAAGCCAGAGGGCTGCAAGTAACACCATTTTACCTTTAAAAAACTTTATTTATGAGGGACTCTTCTGCAACAGGCACTATAAACTTAGTATGGAAGGGGACAGTCCAGAGGCTTCAATGGAAGAGAAGGATGGTGAGGTGGAACTCAAAGCGGAGAAAGGGGAAAGGAGAAAGGGAAACTGAGGGCAAGTAAATTAGGTGGAATCACTGAATCACAGAATAAGATGGGTTGACAGGGCCTCTTGCTTACAGCAGTGTCACTTAGACCAGGCTGAATCAGGATGCTTGTTTCCTTGTCCAGCTAATTCCTGAATACCTCTAAGGATGGAGATCCCAATACATCTCTTGGTCTCTGTCCCAGTGAACACCCTCAGAATGAAAAAGCTTTTCCTTATATCTAGTTGGAAATTCTTGTCTCCCACTCCAGTTCAGCCAGTTTATGAAAGCAAGGCACTTATGGAGAAGGGTGCTCCCTCTGATTTATGTGGTCCTTCTTTTCTCTCCTGCCTTTTATATAGGTCATTTAATGGTGGGTTTTTTTTTTTTGGCTGTCTTTTAATGCAGTAGCTCTGTTATGGTCTACTTTTCCAATTAGCAAATATCTAAATTTGATTTAAACCTGATAATTATGCTGTGATCTAGCAAAGGCCTTAATTAACCCTACTGAAGCCAATAGGTATGAGGCATACTCATCAGGACCTTAAAAATCTGGTGTGTAATTGCATCCAATATTGAGAAAGGTGCAAGGAGCTGAAGAAGTGAAAATTTAACTAATTTAAGCCACTGGTACTAACAGGACAGGCCTTCATGCACTGGATCTCATATATGACATCCAGACCAGGATTTTCTGTTGTCTTCCACCACAAGGGAAATACAAATATACCAGATGAACAATAAGAGTCAGTTGGTCACTGCTATTGCTACAAAAGTTTGTCATGTTCTTTGGCTGTTAGAAATCCTGAATCATGATCTGCACAGTGGGTGGGTTTGTGTTCCCCCTCAAGGTTGAGGCATTTCTAGCTGCATTTGATAGCCATCAGTACAATTCCAGTCCCCAGAGGTACATCTTCCTCTCTCGCTGTCAGTCTTGCCAAACTAAGCAAAATTTAGCCATAGAAAAAAAGGCATTGGTGTCTCCTTGGGGGAGGGATGGGAAGAAAAATCCTTTACATATTAAGCTATATAAAAGAAATGTCCTACAATGTCACCACAGGAACACTGATGTCATCCTTGCTGCCCTTCTGTTTCTATCTTGCCTATTTATTCATCTCCTAATTCATCAGGTGAACGTGCAGAGCGACCAGGAGACTGAAGTATGTGAGTTCAAAATGAAGGCAGGTCTTCGTACCTTTCAGGGATGATCAAGGGCAGGTGTTGTGTCAACTTGCAAGCCAGGTTTTATTCTTTTGCATTCTTACTGGAATTTATCACAGTCAATATGCCAGTAGCTTTCTTTTCCTTTGTGTCCCTCCCCAGCACCAAATCTTTGATTCTTGCAGAGCTGTATGACTTTTGGGAAGAATACTGACGTGCCAGTGATTGTCACACTGAAGATAGCTGTTTAGATGGCACCAGGGAGGAACTGGTCCTGAATTCTTGTGCCTTATTCTCAAGCACTTTTTATTTGTTCGTGAGAAGCAGAGGGTTTTATACAGACATGAGAAGCAAAACAGCCTATGGGGAAATGCAGTTGTGGGAAACAGGCTTAAAATTGTCCCAAAAATAGGCCTAAAATTGTCTTACAAACCTTCAGCCCAGTCCAGAGGACAAAGTGTGTGTTTGTCTTTCTTTAGGGCTTCACAACACCCAGCTCTAAATATCACTAGCACGCAGAGGAACAGGAGTGACCATAATGCTCAGAAAATTCCCCCATTTGCTACGTCAAACTCTTCCAGCGACACATCAAGCAGCTCTTCACTTTCATCAGAACCAACCAGCCAGATCTCCATGGTTCAGGATCAAACCCTGCTGGACATTGTCTCCATCACTAGATTGGCCCCAGGAGAATCACCAAACCCTCAACCATTTGAGCAAAGAGATAAACATTTAGCAATATCGTGTCCCAGCCCACTCGGAGCAAGGACTATTCCAGCATCTTGCCCAGCCAGCCCCACGCTCAGTGTAACACCCAGCTCACCCAAGCCACAGCAATACTCTGACTCTTCTCCAGTCAGTCCAGGGATCAATGCAGCTTCCTTCTATACCTTTTGTCCTCACACAGCACAAAATGTACAAGCTTCAGCATCAGATCATACACTGACCCCAACAAGGAAAAGCACAAGGCCTCCAGCAACGACTCCTGAAGATAGCTCCCAGTCTCCTGGCTATTCTAAAACTGGATTAAAGAACACAGGAAAGGGTTTTGAATCAGACCTGGAAGATCCTGGTCACAAAAGGTATGTATCCAGATCATACACAGGTTTAAGTCCTCCAATGATTCAAACTGGTATAGGGTCATTAAGAGCTCCTCACAAAAAAAAATTAAATATCCTTTATGATTTAGATTCTCCCAGTGGCTTTTTATCCAATAACTACCCTGTGCTCCCACTAAACCCTGTTATCTAAGAAGCAAAATACTGTCTTTTCCAAACATCCATTTAGCTCTCCAGCCCTGATTACAATCATTCCTGGGCCAGACTGTCAATCTCAGTTCTTCCAGCAGGACACAGTTTTAAGGTGCCTCATTTCCTTCCAGATGAGAAAGCACATGTCTCCCTATGCTAGCAGAGAGAAACTCTGTTGTGACTATGAAGCCTGACAGATAAGAGCTGGAGATGTTACTCAGTGACATAGCCAGTATCTCCCTTCCCAAATCTCAGGCTCTGTGGTTCCAAACCGGGGCAAGCAGGGTGGATTTCACCCCACTGAGCTTCTGAACTCCACACTGTGTCTGCCACTTCTTTCCTTGGCAGGACATTTGTAACCATGAAGGAATTCCAAGCCATGGAGGAAGAATTAGAGGATGTAAAAGAAGAACTGAAATGCCTGAAGTGGAAAGTGAGACACATTGGTGAGACTGTACAGCCCTTGGCTGAAGACAGCAAGCGTTACAATGGCTATACCCTGACAGAGCTCAAGGCAATGGTGCAGTTTGAGGATGACCCTTACAAGGCTGCACACAAGATCCTAACTGCGCTCTTCAGTGATGTCTACTTGCTACAGCACTCGGTCACTGATCAGGCCAGCAACTCTCAGTCTCTGCCCAAACCCAAAATAGACCCAGAGCTGTACACAGTGTACTGTGACATTCTGAGGAGCATATTCCCTGGAATTAGCAGCCAGACCTTGAGGGAGGAGACACAACACATGCAGAAAAGCACTCACAAAGAACTGCAGTAACACCAGAACCCCAAGATGTTCTGCAAAGTGAGAAGTGTCCGATGATTTTAGAGGATTAACTGTGGTAGGTAACATCGGTTGAGTCTAACCCTTCTAGGTATGAAGCATCTCTAAAGATACTGGTGAGCTCTGAGCCCTTCATGCCACTTGCCCCGTGAGACAGGGTGGGAAGGCATTCTGCATACTTCTGACATTCTAGAAAAAAAACACCCCGTAGTGTCTTTTTCAACATATGGACATTACCTTGTTTCCAGCAACTACAAATGCTGACAAAAAGATCCAGAGAAGGCATTATATGTCCACGCAAGGGCATTCTCCCAGCCCCAAACAGACCAACAAACCACCATCTGGGTAGTTTCTATTTTCTAGAGTATATCATTCATTAAATGACATTACTTGTTAGAAAATTGTGGCTGGGTTGTTTTGTTTTAGGTTTGGGAGGGTTTTTAGTCTGCTTTGGGTTGGGTTTTTTGTTTGTCTCACAAGGCTTTACACATCAAATCAACCAATAATCATAACTTGGATATGCACTGGGATGTGACCTGGACATGCAGCAAACCACCCTCCTCTGCCCATCTACATCCTGGGTTACATAGAAAGAACACCATGCACAGAGGTCAGGGACAGCAGTGCACCCAAGCAGGTCTCCATTCTGGGTAACGGGGGGCTGGGGCATAAGAGTGTGCAACATGCCCCTAAATCACTAGCCCACCAGTGACACAGGTAAAGGTCTGTGACCTCCATCTCTCCCAGTGTGTAACAAATGAGTTGACAGACCAGCCCACATGTTCACAACCATGCTTTGCCTTCCTGTGACAATGGTGCTGAATGGCTGGACCATTGTGAACACCCTGGAGCTCCTTCCTCTCTGCCTGGTACCAGCGAAGTGCAATGGATGAGTCACAGTTTGTCCTTCAGGCTTTGCTCACAGGCCTTGCAGCTCATTTTGTAAAGATCAGGTGAGGGTGGAGGGTTGGAGAGATGTCCTTGTGCCATTTTGCTCTGTACCAATGGAAGATGCTGCTTCCCCACCCTACTGGATCCCCCACTCCTCTCAGACAGTCATTGACACTTCTTGGAAGCAGTCACTTCCCTGGTCTCAATGTGACAGGTACATCAAAACCCAGAACATGTCCATCCTGCACACTGCTGCTGCTTGCTGCCAGGCCACTGAAGATAGCAAGGTGAGCAAGAGGTAACCTGCAAGTTCAGCCTACCTTTCCCTCTGCTGAGATACAATCCAATTCTTCAGCTTATTCCAAAAACAGGAAGGAGGAGGTAAAAAACATAGAAAAATATAAAAGCAGCTCATTCCTTGTGTCACCACCGCTCCAGACATCATTGGAGGTAGGAGGGAGCAGGACACTTCAAAGACATGCTCTGTACCTTCTGTATAAAGATGTTCTGACATTTGTATGAGAGGTCCTACCTGTCTTTCAACATGATGTACCTATACCGTTCTCTGCTGGGCTTACATATACATTTTTTAAGCTCCTTACTATTAGCAAATTATTTTACCTACTCTCCAGTGTGCAGACACAGGCCCAGCAGTTTGCCCATGTAGCCTTTCTGTACCAACTACAGCGAAGATGCACAGCCACATCCTGCACATTACCAGGTAGCTACAGTGTCCTGGGTTCAGCAGTAGCAGTCTTTTTTCTCCTTCTTAGTGGCTGGTGCAGTGCTGTGGTTTTGACTTTCGGCCTGGGAACAGTGCTGATAACACTGATGTTTTCTGTTGCTGCTCAGTAATGTTTACTCTGAGCCTCATGCTCTGCCAGAGAGGAGGGGAAGCCAGGAAGCAGAGACAGGACACCTGACCCAAACTGACCAAAGAGGTATTCCATACCACATCACGTCATGCCCAGTATATAAGTGGGGGCAGTTACCCAGAAGGGTTAGATCACTGCTGGGTCAGGCTGGGTATCAGTTGGCAGGTGGTGAGTGGTTGTATTCTCTCCCCTTATTATTTCCCTCATCATTACCATTAGTGGTGGTAGCAGCAGTGGTTTGTGTTATACCTTAGTTACTGGACTGTTATCTCAACCCTTGGGAGTTACATTCTTTCGATTCTCCTCCCCATCCCTTGGGGAGCGGGGAAGAAAAAAGGGGAGAGTGAGCAAGTGGCTGCATGGTTCTGAGTTACCAGCTTGGCTTAAACCACAGCATACAGCAACACACAGGGTTGTGCACAGCATACCTCCTTGGGGCAGTCACAGAACCAAAGGAAGGGACAGGTAAAGGATGCTCTAACCAGCCTGCCATCCCCCTTTGCAGCTGGGCACAAGGGTGAGGAAGGATGGAGCTGCTGGAGATGAAGTGTCACCGCAGAGCAAATCACACACCCCAGTGACCACCAGGGTGGATTGCGACAAATGCTCTGGAAAGCTCCATGCATAATGGAGATGTTAGTGTCTCACACAAGCACCCCCTCTTGCAAGAATTTATGTCCTGCTTTTACATTTCTTTCTTTTGTAGGAAAATGTGTCCCTTCCTTTGGTTCAAACGGGTGGGAATAGGCTGGCCCTCCTCTCACAGAACTCACATAGGTACTGCTACTCCAGACTTGGTTTATACGACAGACCAGAAACCCAGCTGTCAGAGGTCTCTCTTCAGAGCTCCCTGCAATCCTCACTGGGCAAAGAACTAAGGAAAATGCAATATCAATCTTCATAATTTCTATTGCTTACCGTTTCTGTCTGCAAAATCTGACAGTTGTTCCTGTGAGAACAGGCTCTGTAGCAGCTCATTTTCATGAGGCCAGACAATATGTTCAGATTATTTCTTTTAGCCTTGACCTCCTCTTGTCAACTAGTAATAAGGTCCTGCACAGATATATGATTTATTTTTATTAGCATTGCATCATCAAGCAATGAGTCCCTTTCAGGTTTCAGTGTCATCTTTCTTCTGGATCAGTTGTGGTATGGACCACTTCTGTCCGTTTTAGAGATGCACATTAGGTTTTTTACCCTGATAGATCTGCCTTCTAGCTATTCCAGTGGAGCTTCCAGGTTATTTATATCTAACTAGAGCTGGCCAGTCTTCCCAACATTATTATTAGGTTATCTCCAACTTCTGAGTCCTAGAGTCTATCCCCACTGCCTTACGTGCCACAGGAGCCCAACTGATTGGCTGCAGGGAACCTGTGAGAAAAAGAACAGGGCATACCCATGACATTTGTCCTCTAGACTCCTTGCTTCTTTCTTTCCTGCATCCATACCTTGAAGGCAGCTCTGCCTCTGTGAGGACTGCTTGTTCTCCAGTTACTACACCTGCACTCACTGTCTGCACCTCTGTGACCATCTCCAATACTTGAGCCACTTACCTGGTTTTTCTACAGGGAGAAAAATCCACTAATTTTCTACTAATTGCCCTGAGAGCTTCTTGTTGTTCGTATTCCTGTGCATTCCCAAGTCCTTTCATCCTTTTACATGCCTTAGCTTTCCATGCTAGCTTTGCTTACCTAGCTTTGCTGGGGAGAGCAGCACAGCTGTCTTCGCACAATTCTGAAGAGCTTTTCTGTGCACAGTCTATTTTTTCTGCAGTCACCCACTCCTAACACAACAGGAGGATGAGGGCTGAACGCCTACACCAGCAGAAAGAGCCCTTCTCCTCAGAGGGTAAGAGAACTGAGTCAGCACAACAGAAGTAAGACAACAGGATCTTAAATACATGGGGCTGAAAGGAATTTTTTTGCTTTCACTTTCAGCACGGTGCAGTTGCCAGAAATGTGTCCTGTTACAAGCATGCCCTGTCTTAAGACATTAGGTCTGGCTGCCTGGTATTCAGACAGAAAGGCAATTACATTATTCTGACAGTTAAAAAGTTTCAGCAATTGTTCTTCTTAGACAATCCATGCTGATTTGCACTGTGCCTGTGTTGCTCCTTAGCCTAAATAAGCCTTCTCTCCAAAATGTTATCACCATCCCTTGTATGGAGATAAAGAGAATGCAGTCAGACACATAGTGAAAAAATTAGTCTATAAATCCATGCTGCATTCTATCTATACTCCATTCAACTATATAATTCTATTTTTTTCCTTGAACATGTATTTTCCAGTCTGGAGACCCAGTAGCAGACCAAACGACTTTTTAATTTCCTTTCTTAACTACAGGCATTACATTTGCTATTCTCTAGTCATACCCAAATGCAGAGACTCATTAGTACTACACTTATTCAAGTAACATGCATAGCCTGTTATGTATTCATCCCTTCATGTAACCTGAGGACCCAAGAGCCACAGCACAGGCTGTCTTCCCTTGTGTCATCTCCAGAAGCAGATGTCTAGTCGGAAGTGTGAAGACATGAATACTCAGGTGATCTGTAGTTTGTACTGACTGATTGCATTAAATAAGCAGCCTTTTAATATCCACCAGTCTGTGGTTCTGTAGGCTTCATTTGGCACAATAGTCTACAGCAGATGAGTTATGTTAAACAGAGGGTCCTGATCCATACTGGTCATAGAATTGCAAAATAATTTAGGCTGGGAAGAGCCTCTGCAGGTCAACTGGTCCAACCCCTCTGATCAGACAGCATTCAAGTAAAAGAAACTGAATAATGAAATACGTGCTGCAAAAACTGAGCCACTGCAATACAACAAGCAGCTGGCAACAAACACACGTCCCAGAAAAAAAAAGAAGGCATACAAACAACCTACACTGGAATCACTTGCAGACCAGATCCACCACAGGAAAATGTGGGCAGTTTCCTTCTCCCAGAAGCACTGTGCTGGGAGATCATCTGGATAGGAGCTCTCCACAGGCTATTTACATCTGCATCAGTGGATAACAAAGATAAATGGCAAAGTTTCTGTGGCACTGTTTTGGAGGGCTCTTTACCGTGGTTACATCTACATGCATTGCCAATCCATTTTTCAGACTTCTCATTAATATCTCTAATGCATAATTGCAGTCAAAATCAGTCACTGAATCATACATTTTATGAGCTCATGCTTACCCGTTCATACTGTTAATAATAATATCTCTGCATAATGTGAACACTTGCTGCAAAACAAGTCCACCAGCCCTTCTGGTTTACGACTTAAAATATAGCAGAGCTAGTTTTAGGCACCTGTCAACTTCTTTATATTAATTATCAGCACCATCTATACTGAAATCTGAGTCACAGGAGTTTGGGCAGGACCATTAATTACCATGAATCTCTTCTCAACTCTTCCTACCCAAATGCCTCCTTCGTATGATGTGTTCTCTATACATTTACATACCTAGCTCCTCTTTGCACACTCCTGCTCAGCTTGACTTCAGTAATTTTCACATTAAATCTACAGTATTTGTTTCCCAAGGTGAAACTGATTCTGGAGACCCTTTTATATTTCTTATATCCATATCCTTTTACAGGTGGTTACTCTTTCACTACGTGCCCTCCGCCATGGACCTCTCCTCCCACTGCAGTTTGACACGCAGACAAGGGTCCAAGAAGCCATCCCTCAACCCTCATTCCCAAACCACAAGCAGATGACCAAGGTGAAAATCTCCCTTGGGCCTTAACTCTACCATCCCAGGAAAAAGTGGCACTGGAGGATTCCCAAAGGACTTGAGACGAAATGCACAGGGACAGAACACACCCTGATTTACCCAAGTACTCTTGAGAAATGCAGATCTTAGCTTCTTGCAGATTTACTGGAAAGAATATATTTTCTCAATGCCACAAAGAGAGTGATGAAATTACATACCAGTGTCATGCTGGGTCAGTTGTGTTTGATCAGATCTCCCATTTTGTATTAATATTCAAATACACGACCATCCCAGAGAGATGAATAATAGGATCTATTTCATTTCTCTGACAATATTAAACATAATAAAAAGTCTTACTATTATCCCACATCCTTCTTCATGAATTCTGGCCACAGACAGATCTCCTGTTGGTAATGGAAATGTCAGTTTGATTCATCTGTTCACCAGTTAATCCTTACCAAACAACTTCCAAAAACATTCCTTTGGAAACAAGCCAGAACCAACATTCACTGTAGATTAGTTTTTACCTCTGTTTAGGCTTATAGCATTTCAGGTAGCTTTCCTATTTACTCTAATTTTAGCAGTGCCTCCAGCAGACCAGGAAAGAGGCAGATCATGAGACTTCTGCTAATCTGCAAATCTGAATTTATCATTGGGAGACCAAATTCATTATTATACAGCTAGATGACGACAGCAGAGACGACCTTTCTGTAATGCCAGAAGTCTTATCCATGCTGATCTAGGCATTTAATCAGGAGGGAAAAGTATAGATTATTATGTCAATGGAAAAACTTTTTACTTATTCAGAGAGTCAAGTATTAAAACACTGAACAGAGAGGTTGTGCAGCCTCCAGCCCTAGAGGTTTTTCAGGCCAAACTGGTGTAACCTAGTCTGACTTTTGTAAGGTAAAAAACAAGAAGTGCAGAAAGCAGCCACAAACACCTTTGATGAATGGGAGCACAGAGCCATGAATAACAGGCACAGGCCCGTCAGTGTTTCACATTTACTGAGCCACACTTGTAAGCAAACCGGTTGACAGCCCTCAGTGTCCCAGCACAGTTCGGTGGGCCGGCTGACTCACTTTCCTGCCAACTACTCTGTGCACCCTGTAAAGCTGATGTGCAGCTGCTCCCTCAGTCCTCACCCTTTTTGATGGAAGATGAAAGCTATCTCCTGCTCAAGATGAAAGTTCTTTCCCCAGCTCATTACAGACAGAAATGTCTTTTCTGGCAGCCACCTTATGCTGCCATCTGGCAGAAGAGAAATCTTAATGGAAAAGATGAAAGGGCTCAACTGCTCCCAGTTCATAACCTTTAACACAGGGCCCATCTCTTCTCCCAAGTACAGTGCTTCCCTTGGGCGAAGAGTCATTTCCCTGAGAAACGTTAACAGCCATAGCTGCTGCTTCTGTATTTCCCTACTCTATGCCTACAATGCTTGCTTTCCACCCAAGTCTTTGACCAACGTGTTTCAGCTCCAGACATACTGACTGGGACATGGTTTGGAGATCAGTTCAGTCCATGATCCTCAGCTGGCCTCACATTCTCAGTAGGCAGCAGTTGAGTACAAGGCTCCTTCTGGCCCTTACAATAGCTCTGATATGCAGTGTCCATATCTACAACTTCTTTTTAGCACTGCACCCACCCCCTGCCTCCTCCAGGGCCAGAAGACTTTCAGGTAGCTCATTATAGATATATATCTGCCAAGAAGATGGAGACTTGGCTATTTCTAAGTTCCTTTAGCATTCTCTAGCATTTTTCCTTACATGCTTAGCCCTGCTTGATGAACTGCCAAAACCCTTCTTTTCCAGTTAGGTGCAGATAAACTGAGGAACACAAGCAACTGAGCTCTGAAACAATGGATCTGTCTGCTGTATGTCCTTAGGTTCATGGTTCCCCAGAATGCATATCCTCTAGGAAAATCTCCACAAAATCTGTACATTCTGACATTTTTGGAAGTCCCATAAGCAACAGAGCAAAGATGCACACTAAGTCAATTTTAATCCCATCAAAGAGACCTTTGAGTGAGTTGAAAGCTAAAGTCAGGATTTCACTGTGGTCTCCCTGTATTACTGGAACCTTCCAGAAATAAACAGTACACTTGGGGAAGGCTGCTAGCAGATCGTAAGTGGTGGTTTTCCTTTCCTAATTAGAGCCAAAGCAGTGAGTGGAGGACCATGAAGTGTTGGAAGCAACAGTCCAGGCTGGGAAGCTCTGACCCTGCTGATCATTAGGATGGTCAGTTCTGTTCTTCAAACCAAGAGCTAAGAAAGCAAACACTAGAAAGACATCAGACAGAAGGTCTGTAGCCTTATTCTCACATTTTCCAGTAATTCCTAGGTCACTAAAACACAAATTGCAATTGTTTTCTTTTATGCCTAGAATACTGTAGCACTTCACAGGGTCCTGAGCCAGGGTGATGGGAGCTGATGCTATTAGACAAGGATGGAAAATGGATCTCTTCCCAGCAAGATTTAGAGGCCAGTCGGACAGGAAATTACTCCAGGTGGGCACTCTGGCCCCATCTCTCAGCTCTTCCTGCAGCTAGGAGATTCACTCTATAATTGCTTTCTTAGTCCACATTTTATCCTCAGCTGACAGAATTCCATTAGGGTGATAGAAGCTGTGTGATAAAGGGATGTTTGTGTCTCACATGGGCTGTAAGTCATTTCTCAGCAAACAAGCAAATAGTCACAGAAATGGGCAGCGAGACCATTGAGCCAGGAACTCTCCTTCTTGCGCTCTGAACACCAGGACTTAAGCACCCAAATGGAAGTAAACATTTTATCAGTGTGTTATTCTCCCCTCTGCTTCCCCTGATGCTCTTCAAGAGGACACAATGTCAGTCAGTGCACATCTCCAGACTGAACGTTTCTCTCTGCAGTATTTCTGAATGGACAATCAGCCACCTGCACCCTAGAAAAGAGAACATAGGAGCCCCTGACACTGGAACTGGGATTGGTCCCAATGCTCACTCAAGCTCCCTTACCCATTGTTCACATTCTCACATTCTCACTGTCAAGGGGTCCCATCTCTGCTCATTCCAGTGTGTTACCTGCTATACAAGTATATCTTACATTTTACAGGATGAACCTGGAAGAGTTTTTCTGTGTAGCTCTTACAGTTTCATCCTCCAAAATGAGGATGAGTCTCTTGACTCAGTAGTACACAAGCTTCATTCTCTTGCTTCATTCTCTTCAATCACTTGCTCCCTTGTCCACAGAAAGGTGCTTCTTGCTGTTTAAATTCTGCTGTATTAAACCACCAAAAGGCAGAAATTGAAAAGAGAGGTTGCAGGTCTTCCTAGGCATTCTGGTTTTCAGGTTACTCTGTGAAGACTGATGTCTTTTTAGACTGATATCTGTGATGACAGGTATCTTTTTAGGGATCACAAAGAGGCAGCATGACATGTACTCCCTCCCAGATTATTTCTTTACCCCTGCCCTTCTCAGTGTCATTGTGGGACAGATTAATTTGTGTTATCTTGATCCAACCCCTTTAAAGCAAGTCACCACAGGTAAAGGTGAGCAATCAACACATGAAGGTTTTTGAGTGGCTCAGAAATTGGAACTGGGTGAAAGTTTAATAATTTACATCAAAGGCTTCTGCAAGATTTCATATTAATCCTTCTTTGTCCTTTGCTGTGCTTTTGACAATGTCAAATGATGTTACTGAGCACATTCTTGTGAATTACTCTTGCTGAAACTGTGCCTGACATTGACTGAAGTGCTCCATGGGGATTTCCATGATTGCATGTTTACTCTCTTTTCCCTCCCATAAATCCTAGACACAAATGACTTGTGATAGTTAAAACACAGTGAAAAAATGTAATAAGGGGGGGGGGGGTGGGGAGGTGGGGTTTAACCCTTATTCACTATGGAAATTATTCAAGTAACTCAGAATATATAGGGCTGCCTAGGACAATGAGTTTTCTTTGGTTATATAAAGGGTCATTGCATCTCAGCTCCAATTAGGAGGGCAAACATTGACATCTACCCTACAGAGATTAATTTAGTATTTTCTAAACATTATGCTACTTTTTATATATGACTGACTGGAATCAAGGACTTCATTAGGCCTTGCCTCAGTGGCATATGTCATCTGAGAACAGAGAGCAGCTGTCAAACCCTTCTTTCAGACAGACACAGCAGGGGAGGATGTCCCACAACTTTGCAACATTTAGAAATACTTTCAAGACTTTCATAGTCTTTCCACAGTGTGGCAATTGTGGGGAATCTCTTGAATAGGTAAAGATTGCTGCTAGGAGAGGTTGACAGAAGGTACAAGCCAGTACTCTAGGTGCCAGACCAGCTACACTGGGTACAGATTTCCAGAGGCAAAAGGTGTGAAAACTGGCTGCAGCTACCAACTAACCAGGGAAGGAGAGCAGGTGGTAGAGAAAGATGATGGAGTGTCTTGGTCTCAGCTGGGACAGAGTTGATTTTCTTTCTAGCAGCTGGTGCAGTGCTGTGTTTTGGATTTAGGATGAGAACAGTGCTGATAACACACTGATGTTTTAGTTGTTGCTCAGTAGTGCTTATCTTGATCAAGGACTTTTCAGTCGCTTGTGCTCTCCCAGTGAGGAGGGGCACAGCCAGGACAGCTGATCCGAACTAGACAAAGGGATATTCCATACCAAAGAATGTCAAGCTGAGGATATAAGCTGGAAAAAATTGGCTGGAACAGGCTTATTGCTGCTCAGTGACAGGCTGGGTATCAGTCAGTGGGTACTGAGCAATGGTGTTCTGCGTCACTGTTGTTTGCTGGGAATTTTTGTTTGTTTGTTTTGTATCTTTTTGTTATTTCATTATTAGTGTTAGCATTATACCTTATTTTAACTCTTATCTGTTCTTATCTCACCCCATGAGTTTTAACTTTTTCTGATCCTTCTCCCCATCCCACTGGGGAAGGGGTGAGCGAGTGGCTGTGCGGTATTTAGCTGTCAGCTGGGGTTAAATCACAACAGAGAGAACTGTGAACCATCTGAGCTTGAGCAAGTATTCTGCAATAACTTACAAAACCTTGATTTACCTCAAAGGATTAGTGTTGAAAAATCATTAGTCCATTGCATAGGATTTGAGATGCTCCAGACAGATACAGAGAAGACAGATGAGCATAGAAAGTCCTCTTCTCCTCATACCTTTTCTGATCAATAAGGATGCTATTCTGTGCCAGGGAACACAACAGATATAATTTCTTTTCAAACTCCATGCAATTTGTTCTGCAGGACAAACAATGTGACAGGACTCCTATCACCTAGAGACTGCCTGTATGACAATGTGATTGTGCCTTAAGTCTGAAAAACCTTGCAACAGCCCCTCCTCTTCCAAATGCACACATTTGAAACTGTTCTAAGCCCTACCAATAACCCTCCTTTCAGCTCCTCCTCTTTTTCATTGTGGAGTTGCATGTAAAGGTTATCTGATGTAGAGCAAAAATTAAAACTTGCTTCTTGATAGAGCTACACTGTAAAACACACCAGGTGAGACCTCTGAACAACACAGGATTCTGTTGTGACTCCACTTTGGGAAGAGCCTTTAAACAAAGTGGTTAGTATTTAGTACAAAATATATTTTGTTGCTCCATCAATACACAGAAATCTGGGAAATGCATTCCTGTCTTGTGTCTTTTCAGCCTAGCCAACAACAGTTAAGAAGCATGCTTTATATAAGCAAATATCCAAGATACTTCATTACTGACTTAGTACAGAAAGGGAAGCAGCACATTTTGATTCTACATCAGACGCTGCAGAAGTCTATCTCTGCTTCATGTCTAAAAGCATATACTGATTACAGATTTCAGTTCTCTCCAGAAACAATAAGCAAGCTCTAAATGAGAAAGGAATAATCTTTTATGGAAGAGATTTACAGGTAGTCACAAGTGAGAAATGTTCAGTGAGAAGTACATTTGCATAGGTACAAATCCTGCAGCATAATTATTTGGTTAGGATTTTTGTTTAAATGACTACATATGCAGAGTAGTTTGTGTTTAAAAATGCAGTTAGCTCCTTACCTTCTGCTAGTTAAAATGCATTTACTATTTCCCCAAACTGATGGTAGGTTGCTGGCAACACAACTGGTTGGTGCGGCACAGAGGTATGGCCTCCTTGTTCATATAACCAAATTCAGGCAAAATAGAAGAATAGAGCAGGGGGGTGGGGAAAATCAAACAGGTAATGACCATTTAAAAAAAAAACCAACAAAACAGAAAACTGAATTCATGCTTTAAATTTCATTACTAATGTAAATGTCCTGTAGCAAATAAAGCTTCTTCTCATAAGACAGGAGGTGGTTCAGCACTGGCAGACATGGAAAATCTTCCATTTGGATGACACATATCTTGGAGATGTAGATTGCAGTTATTTAGGGCTGGATGTATTTAAGACCTTCCAATCACAATCCTGTGTTATCTTTTCCTCCTCTGCAGTCCTTTCTCACATATGCAAGTTTTTGGACGCAATGCTGTTAAGGAAAATAAAGTGCTGTTTTAAGACTGTACCTGTATTAACAGTGAAATCCCAGGCTAAAATGAGGAAGAAACATGTCCATTTCTCTTTCCATCTCAGAAGGAAAGCTAAGATACTCTTCTCAGCAAAGTTTCTTACATTGACAGTGAGTGTTGCCAATTTTTTCACAGTTCTGTGGAACCACTTTCCTGGGGAATCTGGTCTGAATTCAATGTTGACACTATTCCAAGTAGGAGGTTGGGCCATACCACAGTAGGGGACCACTCCTGAATTCTCCTCCAACCCAAATAATTCTACAAATCTATGTTATCAACTACTCTGGCTGATATAAGCAAGTTCTACAGAGGAGACATGAGGTAGATGGCTACAGACAGTCCTCAGCTGCTGACTTCAGACGCATCCTGTGTGCTTAATGTTTGGACAATAGATGTGATGGCCATGGCAACGACAGCTGTTCTTTACTGGACATAAGCTATGTCTGCACTGGAACACTGGATGTCATTATAACAGGCACAGAGATGTTCAAAATACTTTTGGCACAGCTAGTGCTAATATACTAACAACTTTGAAACCGTATTTGCACAGGCAATGGCATTTCAAATCCTTCTCCTACAGAGCTGTTATTAAAAACCATCAAATAATTTCTGTAACACTTTCTAGAGGAACTAATTGGAGAAAGTGTCATGCTCAGGAGAGAAAACCAATCATAAATATACCAGCTTGGCTGAGAGTTTGCAATGTATTTAAGGAGCTTTTCTGAGTAATTTATAATGAATGACTGGGACTCTTCAGACTATAAATACAATCTACTCTTTTTCTTCATGAAAAAAAGAGGTTGTCTTTTTAATTATCACTTTGTAAGAGAAAAGACCAACCAGAAAGACAGTGGGAGGAATAAAGTCAACATGTTTCACCCCTTGTTACACTTACTATAATTTTGGATTTGCTTGAGAGCAATAAGCAGCTGATTCTGAGACACACATGCATCATCTCTAAAGCTGCTCAAAAGGCCAGTGAGGATGCAATGAGACTATTATTCCAAAAGCTCTCTATGAAGCTGCACAACTGACACCAATTTTTAGTTTATCTTCAGTCAGTTTCTTTTCTGAGGACTTTTGTGTATGTGTTAGTATACACTATGACTACATGCCACATGTCTTTGATTTATATTGTCCACTTACTGATACAAAGAATAAAAATCCACTGGAATATGACATTGCTGGTTTGCCTTTCTATAGTAGAAAAAGTAGAGCTAGATATATAAAATAGGCATAAGGCTCCCGTCTTTTCCCATTTTAGGTCTATAACAATGTTCACTACCCATAATGTCTCTGTAGAAAGTGAGAAGAAAACTCTAGAAGACAGAACTAACCTGGATCAGCCACAGCCTGCTTCTTTTTGCTGTTTGTAACAATCTCATTTTCATTCATCATTCGTACATCCTGATCTCCCACATGATTGCTGGAAGATTAAAATCAGTACAATAGCCAAATAATCAACACTGTGAGAAGTTATGAGAGTTATGCAAAAGGTTACCAAATAAGTTATTTAAGTCCTAGAGGCTAAACAAAGCTATGAAGCACAGCCACATTATGTGAAACTATTCAGAAAGGAAAGTCATTCTCTGTCTGCAGCCACCTGAAGGATTTCTTGCCAGTTTTAATTAGTAGCATTCGTTCAGGCACACACTCAAATAGAAATACCATATTCACTCTACAATTTTCATGCCTGCCTACACAGCCGGAACTACATTAACCAAAAAGAGAGATTTTAAATCAGCACTGTTAAAAGATGGTGTAAAAATCCCTATATGAAACTTAACACTGTTTTGTAGTGTTGATGTAGTATTATTTGAAAATCTTCTGAACTAAACAAAATCCATTCAGTGTGACAAGTTCTGTTTGCAGGCTGCTGCAAAATGTTGATGATTTCTTTTTGGGAAAGAAGTAGTAACTTCAAAGTTAAATGAAATTAAACAACTTGCAGGAAAAATATATGTGACCTGAATTGAAAGTTGAAGAAAACATCACTAATAGCATCTCACTGTCCTACAGACAAACACAAAACATCCATGCTTTTGGGGAAAAAAAAAAGTATTTTTCTTTTCTCTACAAATACTGCACAAAATAGGATTTCATTTTTGCAGAAAAATGTAATGTCTCTCGAACTGCCAGAGTGAAAGAGGAGAACCAATCCTGAAGTAAATCAGAACATACAGAATTGGTGATGATATCAGCCCCCAGTTTGGGGTTCACAAAATATTGAACAGTGACGTGGGAGAGAATAGGCCAAAATTAGAGGAAACAACACATAGAAGCTCAAGAGCATTTTTAAAATGGAGTGATATTACCCAGCGGCAAGGGATTTATCTTCCCTTGCTTACATACCTATACTTTAGTAGAATAGTAGGTGAAAAAAAGGAAAGTAAGATTGTAAACCAGGCTAAAAAGCAAGACCAAGAGCTTTTGCACAGATATCTAGAAGAGAACAGCATGTTCTTCATTGGAAACCAGATCAGTTTGTGTGACATCAAAAGTATGCCCCTCTTAAAACTAAAGCAAAGGATATAGGTCTTATAAATATATGGAAAGGAAGTTATGTGAAAAAGATCTGTGACTACAGCTGGTGCTTCTCTGCTTCAAATAAAATAACTTTATTCCTAAAAAGATATTAAAGTGAAGAAAGTCAAGGTTCATTTCTCCTCCTTCTTCCTATATCCCACTGAAAAAGTATTCTCACATTTATATTTCCTTGAGACGTTTTCATTTCTGTAACTTTTTCACTTGAAAGACTGTTTACCTCCAAAATTCACCATAGCAACACAGCCACTTGTACAAAAACATTAATCTAACACAATATATCCAAACAACAATAATTTATTTCAGCATCTGACAGTACCAATGGCCAACAACCAATGCTTTAGAGAAACACGGGAAAACAAACTCCACAGGCAAATGTGAACTCCTGTTCTTAATCAGGACAGCTTATGTCCCTTCCACTTACTTTTAAATATTTTAGTACTCTTCTGAATGAATCATGTGCCATTTCTGAATGCAAAACTTGCCCTTTTTTCAAGTGATATATGTGCAAGACATTCTATTTGTTAGCTGTGTAATGTATAAGTGTTCATTTCTATAAGCTTTCGATTTTTCACTTTTCAATCTCATTTAAAATAAATTATTCTTTCAATCTTCATTTTCTTTGCCAGGGACTGGTTTTTAGACCCTATCAATCCTGACCTTCTAAATATAAGTGTGTTTTTCACTGCATTTCATCATATTTTCTGTGAGATGCTAACTTTGTGGTTTCAAAGTGTCATTCTTCTGAATGCAATTCATTTCTCATTTAAGAAGTTCATTATTTTAAGATGCTTATAAAAGGAGAATTCTGGTTCCTTAATTAGTACCTGTGCCAAATCAGAGGGTTTTCTTTTCTTTACTTTTGATGTTTGAGTCTTTAACATTTTTTTCCTCCATGTGATGGGATTCAGATTTACTATTTTTTCTCTAAGGAAGACAAACTTTTTTCTTTTGTGATTACTACTATAGACTTCAATGAAAACATATGTATATATGATTCACAAACCCCAGTAACTGCTAAAAATGCTTACAAATAAAGCTGGTAATTTGGTCCTAGTATCTAAAAAAGCTATTTTTTTTTCTCATTAAGTGAGGCTAAGTATGCTTTGGGAGGGAATTTTCAATAGCAATATGCATATTGCTGACATTAGTCACATTAAAAGATATTTTGAAAACAAGATTCTTTCTTCCAATCAAGATCCATTCACATACCTAATAACAGTTCTCCTCTCCTGATGGCAAATCTTCTCATCATCTGTAAATAGAATGGTATGATACGGGACCACTGGGTCACAGGTTGGTAGGATGCCTGATACTACATGGCTCACCATATCCAGAATCCCATTGTAGACTAGCAAGTCATCCACCAGAAGCTAAAGATATTTAAGAAACAAACAAACCAACCGTCTGAAAATTAGGCATTGCTTTCAACAGTTGTCCCTATCAGTTAAGTACAAGTCATTCTGCCCTGCTCGTTTCACAAATTGGGTCATTCTAACCCTGACCATTCTATGATTAGTTTAGCTTTTGTCCCTTAAAGCTTCCATTTCTCTCTATTGCTGCTGGGTTTAGACGTTGGGGTTTTTTTCCTCCCAAGTTTTTTTGTCTTCTCAGTGACGTTTCTAATGCAGCTTTCAAGCAGATAATTAAAAATGTGTTTCATAATGTTCAAATGTTTTACATAATTGCTGTTCTACTAACTAGAGTGAATCACTCTTAAATCTGGGAATTAATGAATCTCACCTCACTTCAGCTGTCTAAAACTTGGATTTGTAGCTTAAGCTAATCTTTCAGGCCTGCTTGATAGTCTAAATCTTAAGACAATTATCTAAGAAAAAAATGAGATAAAGTGTTCCTTCCCTGGACAAGAAAGGGAGGACAGATGACTGGCATAGATTAGTCATTTCAATACTAAATGCATAGTTAAACAAGATGAATCCCATCCTTTGAGATTATATGGAATCACACTTCAGTAAACTGTGAAAATAAGTACAGAAATCAAGCAAGATGACTCACCAGAACATATAAAATACATATAAAAATTACTTACACCAAATTCTCTCACGCCTCTCTGAGGTGTTTTGGCATAGTTCCATAACTTGATCATTGACACAGTAGTAGGTACATCAAAAATGACATATACCCTATTCACCTGTAAAAGAGAATTAATTTATATTTAACCTCACAAATTCCCCAAAGAAATGTTATTCTCATGCATGTTAAATCAAGAGCTCCACACTTAAAGAGATCTAGCTAGAGGACAGATAACTGGTTCTAAGGATTTAAGTTCAGCTATCAACTACGTTGATAATTCACAGATATCTCTACCTCAGAGCTGCCCTTTCAAATGTACACGTAACTCATCAGAAGATGACATCTGCACTTGAGCTTGTCACCCTGGACTGCTAGTCAGTTAAAGAAGGGGTAGAAAACACATCAACCAACTACAGACATGTGCTTCTGGATAAAACAAGCTGAAGTCATTCTAATCTAATCGGACCCAGTCCATTCCATTCCATTCCATTCCATTCCGTTCCGTTCTGTTCTATTCCGTTCCACTCCATTCCACTTCATTCCACCAAATATGAATGGAATCCACTGTTGTATTTGCAAGACTTAAATTTGGTTACATCCCCTGACTTTGAAAGCTTTTGCAGAAATTTTGCATTTTTTGGTGAGATGCACTAATAGGAGAGCAGAGACCATTCTCCAGCTGCTTGCTGAACAATTACTGCTTTGAATATTGTTCATTTTATATTCAGTGACATTAATGTCAAAATAGTAAGACCAAAGATTAGGCTGTAAGAAACCAATCTTGCCTGTTACAGTTAATTCTACGCTACTCCTTTTATGAGCTAATATATCAACTTTAGACCAATATATCTTAAGCTTAATCTCTAATATCCTGTGAAATTTTAATCATTTGATGCACTGGAGAAGATATTATTAATTGTATTAAATCATTATGCATTTTTTTAACTAAAGAAAGGTAAATGTGATCAATAGAAATGTTTATATCTGTAATTTTCCAGAAGACAATTTGGGCACAGTCTCCAGTAGCAATTGTCAGTCTCACAGTAAATTACAAATTGGATGGAAAATACTTTGAAACAAATAAAATTACTATCAATACCATGGAAACAAAGAATTCAAATTGCATGTACGTTAGTAATAAATCAGCAAAAGACAAAAACATTTTTAGAATTACAAAGGAGAAGATATTTAGAAAGGAAAAACGATAAAATAAAATTTTCTTAAAGCTTTCAAACCTTCCAATACAGCAAAGAGTTAATTCAGATTTCTAGGCAACCGGCATGTTTCAAAACAGCCTAGCAATGAGGATGTAAGCATACACAAGCTTTGGATCAGCATCCCAGCTACAGAGGATGATCATGAATAGACTGACTGCTAAATCCACTTGCACTTCCTGGCTGTACAACCATGGAAGATGGAAGAGAGAAAAGTACTATGTGGATCTTGAAAAGGTAAAATTTGCTGCAGCTGAAGCACAGGAAGTGCCACCAAATTGCTTACGCTTCCCTTCTGTATATCACACATTATCAGTTTACCCTTTTAAGGCTGATATCTTATGTTCTTCTACAGTACTTTGTTGTCAGACACAACACCACAAAACTGCATGTGCATCTGTTCTACAACTCCAGGTACTGTTACTTTCCTTTTTACCACAGTGAAACAGCCTCTGCAAGCATGTCTTTTACAAGGACAGGAGCAAACTCAGACTGTTGTCAAATCATTCAATCATGATGCTATAATGGATATCTGAGCATCATATCAAATTAATTAACAGTATTCAAGCTGTGGGATCCATACAATAGGAGCTTCAAGCATTACACAGATCTTCCAAGAAATGCAAGTGGTCAGTATTCCCAAGTACACTTAAAAGCTTTATCTTAATCATACCCACTGCATTACAACATATGATGTTGTATGAAGTATTACTGAACTTGACTTAATTCTTTGCTTGTAATATTCTAATTAATGACTGTCATATACAGAGTAAAGATTTTTCCAGCACAGTAAGCTACAGCATATCACATGTCAGGTTTACTTTTTGTTCCTTTTGAAATGCATCCTCTTCTAAGAAATTAATACATATAAACTAGGTCCATAACAGTCCTCTCCCAAAAAAAAAGTCAGAACTTATCTAAGTTTATCTACTTTTCCTGTTTATATATTTGATAACCCATATTTTAAACCTAGGGCTTTTAAAAGAGCTGAATCGCCTTGGGCCCTAGGACATGAAATACTGTCATCTCTAAGTTTGAAATCAATACAGATAATAAGATTGAAAAATTTCTTACTGCTGGAACATTCATTGCTTATTGTAAAAACAAATTTAAGATCCCAGTCCACTCCTGTTTGAAAGGTGTTTATGCATATTAATATGCATATTAAATTTCTTTGTCAGTATCTTTATCGTACTAACTAAAAAAAACATCTATGCTAGCCTTGGAAATTCTGCTGTTGCACCATGGAGACAGAAGGAGATTACAAACCTGGGAAATCTGTACTGTTGCTATCTGTGCAGTGAAGAGAAAGAAAGTGGAATAAAAAGAATTTCTTCCAAAAGGCAGTGATTTAGCATCATTTACTAGTATTAAATTAACTTAAAAATTATGTATGCTTCCTCTTTCCTCTCTGCTTCTAGCTACATCTATGCACATCAGTAAAACAGAATGAAAAGAGAAGATATACCAAACCAGGAAGAACTGGTGCAAGCCACATATGTCTGCCATCAGTTGTGTCATTTACTCTGTCAATGAGTTTGTCTGGAGTTCGAATGTCTCCAGAGACATCTTCTAAAATGTTAACACTATCTGGAAAAGCAGCAATATCTGAAAAAAAACTTTAAGGGTAAATAACCGAAAAGGATATTTCAGAAGCACCATACTTAAAAGTACATGCCTGCTTTTCTGCGTTCCATGAGCAACCATTCACCACTATAGCAATAAAATGCAAAAATACTCTAAGCCCTTCACATGGGTAGCTGAGGAACTTGGGGGCACATTTTTAAAAGCAGGACAACCCTTACAGATTCTGGCATTCAAAACTATTTAAAAAATTGGAATAAAGTACCTAAATGCATTTAATTCCAAATTTGTATTTATAACTTCATCAATAAAGTTCCCTTATCAGGAATAGACAATTCCCAGGTTTTTGTGACAAACACTTTTTTTTTAGCATGCACTCGTGAAAACTTCTCATATGAAATACATCTGAAGAAATGTATACTTCCAGGAGAGTCAGACTAGGTTTTGCTCAAGTTCCTCAAGGTTTGTGATAAAAATCAAGAACTGCCTAATAAAGCCTTCTTTCATTTTTTTGAGAGGGAAAGATTAAACCTGCTATTGAACAGACTGTCTATGTAATCAGATTTTCTCTGCAGGACATTAATGTTAAAAACATATGTATGTTAAAGACATGCAGAGAAATGGGGATGGATGGCACTTCCTTCAGAATTATAAATCTCTAGTAATCCAGTTTGAAGGACATTAATTACTCCTGTCCTGCTTTGTAAAAGGCTTGAGTCTGTGAGTATTTACAAAGAATTTAAGAAATAACACAGCAATGCCTGAACTGTTTGAGAAAAGCTTGATACAGGCCCATTGCTCAATTATCACATTTAGTACTGCAGCAAGACAAACATGCTCTTTTTGAGATCCTAATATACCTAAGTAACACTACTTTACAGGCAGAAACAGGCCACCATTCAAAATGAGCTGAGGTATCTTTACCTGGCATTGTATTGCACTGTAAAGACAGACCTCTTAAAAGCTAAGTTAAAGATCCCTTGTTCTTAAAACCATATGTTTACCATTTTTCAATTTCAAAATGCTTCTTCTCCATTACATATATTCCAATTTCACCCTGTATCATACAAGATATGACTAAAAATAGCAATCAGGAAAAAGTCTTCATGACCTTTTTCATCATATCCTCTATTTATTAAGCAGAAAGGACCATTAGAGACATACAATTTATGCAGCATCCATGCTTTTTATCCTTTCTAGTTGGCTAAAATACTTTTTCTTTCACGTGACTGAACTACGTGAATTATATGTTAGGGCATGAAGCTTTCAACTCTTCAAAGTCTTTAAAGAGCACTGAAGTGTAATCTATATGACTATGAATCTTGCAAGCATGTCCTTCATTCCCTCTGGTTACCCAGGGAACACTGAGTCAAATTCGAAGTCTCAGCTGTTACCTTCACAGCTGGATTGGGTGTCTAGAATAGCCTAAAGCTCCAGAACAAGAGTTATGAAAAATGTCTTTCTTGTGGCACAATGAAAGATTCCACAATAAAGAACTGAACTCAACCTTTTCTTATGAATTTATAGCTCAACTTTCTGGTCCTTCCATACCACAGAAGAAATATATGTTGACAGCAAAAAGTACCATATCCTTCTTAAGCCTTCCCTTCTCTAACCTTGTCTTGCATTGTTGGTGCATCCCATTCAGAGAAGAAATATTCTGAAAATATATAGAATACATTAAAACATATGGAAACAAGTATTATCACACAAATACTGAGAAATACAAGCAGGGTAATTGCATGGAATAAAGAAGTAGCAAGTGACATCATAAGATAACTTCCCAGGGAGCAAACTATGTATCTGAAAGGGATAGATGCACTTGGTCTGTAGAAGGATACTGTTTTCATTTAGCAAGATTTGGTCTCCATGTTCATTGAACAACGCAAGTCCATTCAAACCAATGTAGTATGGATCACCCCAACTTGTCAGAAGCTGAAACTGGAAAATAACTAAAAAGCAAAAAGCTATTAAGGAAAATTCTGATAGTTTGTCTAAACAGACTATTTAATTTGCAGTTTCCAAACTTACTGTGCAGCGCACATCTTGATGTTAGACACTTGCAGTTTAGCAGAATGAAAACAAAAAATATCAGCTTTTCACTTCTGACTACTATGTCCAAAGCTCTCTGAATAAACTATTTTCTATTAAGACATGAAGTTTGCCTTTTCTGTCACTGATAATACACACATGAACACCTGCAGGCGGCACAACTAGTCAAAAGTCTATCTATATATGTTTGCATACATACACATTCACATATATGTATGTTCATATACGTTCCTCCATCAGATGAAGAACTGTTGAATTACTGTGTGCCTAACCTTCTTGTACACTGCAACTTAATAACACCACAGCTCCTATTTGGAGTATTTACTGCATTCCTACATTTCCTGAATATGCCTTTGCCTGGTTTTGTATTATACAGGTGATAACTGGCCAGTAAATATGCCCCTAAACTGAATAGCAGAAAATGCAACGATGGAGTCTATGCTATCCATTTCGCTAATGGAGCATCCATTTTTTTCTCTTTGCTCTATCCAGACACAGATTGTCATGAAACCAGCAGGGAACTTAGTATTGCTGAAATGTCATTGTCTCTCAACTTGGTTAGAATGGCCTAATGGATTTAATAGGACAGTCAACTAGGTGCATGGCATGATAATAAGCATTATCATAAAAGACTGTACTTACCTAGGAAAACTTAGGCTTAAAAATATCACAAACATTAAGAAAGATGGCAAAATATTACACAGTTCTAGTCAACCTTAATAAAGATATAAAATGAGTCAAACATTCAAAGAAATGCAAAAATATGAAGACTACTAGCTTTCATAGGTTGGCTCAACTGTCCTAATGGACTGCTAGCTCCAGCTTGGATGGACTACAAAAGGCAGAAGGAATGGCTACCAGAGTATCTGAAAACAGGTCATACATTCATATATTATGTTCCATTTATTTATTCTTAATTCATACTTAATATAAGCCTTCCTCATATTCTTTGTATCTTGTTGATTTCTTAGAGTACCAGAAATTGTGGGATCCAAAAAGCTCAGGACTCATAAGCATAGTATATAACTCTAAAATATTCTATAGGACAAGTAATAAAATGACAGAGAAGGATACAACCACATGGCATTAATGGTGCTTCATAGTCCATACTAGCTTGTTCCATTCTCTTTGAACCAGTCCTGCCAAAAAAAACAAGACAAAATGGTTCCTTTATGTACCCTTCGCTCATTCAGGAAGGAAGAGAACAAAACCAAAGAACTAAGCCTCCACAAACACCAGCCCCTGATCTCCTTGCCTGCAATTATGGGCTTGACTATCCTCTGATCTCATAAAAACTGGTTAACAGTATATAGTTAAAACCCAATGAAACATTTTGCTCTAAGTACTTCCTATTTTCATCCAGGTGACTCATACAACTGGCTTCAAGAGAATATGAAAGAATAACAAACAGTTAAGAGAAATTGTGTAGTTCAGATAACAAAACCATACTACTTTACCTCCTTTGTAC
Source organism: Forpus xanthops (assembly GCA_032466535.1). Classification (NCBI taxonomy): domain Eukaryota; kingdom Metazoa; phylum Chordata; class Aves; order Psittaciformes; family Psittacidae; genus Forpus; species Forpus xanthops. Next base: position 64,280 of record JASSUY010041675.1, read on the forward strand.
TTTATTAACCAGCTGGGGCTGCAGATAGTCCAGAAAGAGAATTTCCTGGGCAAAGTCAAAGTGGCAGTTTCCTGGTCCCTTGCGGATAAGAAAGCCCTCTGGTGGGGAGATGCTGTGGCCATCCAGCAACACATGGACTACCTTAGCCTTATTTAAAATAACATAAGATTACATGACATGACATAGAATAAAACAGATCCAAACCAATCACATTCACCTCAGAGGCTGAATTAATTTCTATAATTTTGTTATATTTATTTAATTCCTCTATAGTATGCCGTCCTATGGCAAAAGAAAGCTTAAACCAGCAGACATCGGTTGCAACCCATATTCTGCAATTTAGAACATCATAGCTGGCACTGATAGGGATGGGATAGGGGAGGATTTGGTGGACACAAAAAAAAAAAATGCATTGCAGAGATTTGTCAATTACTGCATTACACTAGATCTTAGTAAACTGAAGCTTCCTTTCTTCACCAAAAGCCTTGTCAAGCTCTGGAACAGGGGAAGTGAGGAAGTCACCATCCCTAGAGGTATATAAAAGACATGCAGATGTGGCACTTAGGGGCATGGTTTAGTGGTGGCCTTGGCCATGCTGGGTTGGACTTGTTCTTAAAGATCTTTTCCAACCTAAATGATTCTATGATTCATGAGCCTGCAGCAATACATACACACATCAACAGAATGGAGAGACTCAGCTTTGAAGTCAGTATATGTCACAAAGATGACTTGAGGAGACAATTAGAGTCATCAGGCACCTGAATGCACTGCTAGATCAGGCCTGATTGCTGAGCACTGGCTGAAGCTAGCCTTTAAAAAATCACAAAAGCTGGTGCTATCTCTCAAGCAGACTCTTTTGCGCCTCTGTTGCATTTATATAAAGGCTGTATTTATTTAACTTTGTGGCAGGTGGCACTTGGACTTTTCCAGGATCATGCAAACTCATCTACCAAGCAGTGCTGTATGTTACCTAAGGGCATATGAATAAAGAGGAGATATTGTGCCAGGCAGAAAGAATTGAGCCTTGTCCGCTGCATAGATGCATGCACATCTTTTACAATCTCTAAAGATTAAACTAAATAATTTAGGCATACTTATTCAGATGATGCAGGAGTCCTGGCCCCTTCACCCTCCCCCATCAGCACCATCTGGTGTTGTATGCATGATCCCAGCCACGTAACAATTCAATCATGCAGCAACAATTATCACTGCATTTTGCCCTGAAATATGTTAAATATAACTTAGCAATAATCACAAGCAGCATTTGTTGCACTAACTACTCATCTTTCACTAACTACTAGTAAAGGAAGGAATAATACATGTACAATACAAGGCAGCCTTTAACTAGCACTGATTAAAGCTTATTGACTAACAGACTGAACCAAAAGAGAATCATTTTGTTTATGAGAGACTTAATTTAGACCAAAGACACTATGAGACAATTTTCTAAGCTCTGGATTTTATAGTGACTGCTGTATATATGCTAATGTAATATTAACTTAGTTTTGTATATAAATATTTCATTTTCCTTATTAGGGTTTCTTTTAAAAATAGACATGCAATATTTATGGTGAAAAGTCCCATTTCAGGTGTCTGAGAAGAACTAAAACTAGTCAGTTTTATGCAAAGCCCATGTATTAACAGTGACCTGGTATTCATAACAGTTCTCATATTCTTTCCATTTGAAAATGATATTTTTTATTTCATTACAATTTCAGTTACACATGCAATATCCCAAAAGCAGATAATTCTCAGGAATAATTGCTTTGTTTTGCTTTTGATGTTTGGCTATTTGTTTTTTTCTTCACAAACATTCGCTGATTTGAAAACCTCTGGTATTGTACTAGGCTAGGGGAGGTGCTCAGTACATTTCCATACAGCAGTAAGACTAATTAGGAGGGAATGTCTGTATGACTACCAAGTATGGAGAAAGAATTATTTCTGGTTTCATCTTTAATACATGTGGGAGCAAAAAAAAGTCTTTTATATGCTACTTTCCAGCTGAATCAGTCAGCCAGAATAAGGAAAAGAAGCGAAAAATCCACTGAAATACACTTTAGTTTAGGAAACATGTATTGAACGGGATGTCTAGAGACTTAGAGATGAAATCTTACCTATTATACCATAGCTGCTTGTATTTATGTGTCCTTTACAGCCCTCATTTCTAAGTAATTTTCATCATCCAAGAAGGCACTCAGCCATCACACATAGCATTTTACAAATTGCATAACAAAGCTCTCACAAGGTAATATTTCATAGAGCTGGAAATAGCACACAAGTCTTCATTTTGACAGTTCACTGCCATTATCCTCTCATACTAAAGCTGTGAATAGAATCCACCAGTCTACAGCTGCCTAGGAAATCATTGGATCTCATACCCAGGGACTGATTCTTAGAATGAACAGCAATACTTCAAGAAACAGATGTCATGATGCCCTAGGTAAACACTCTACAGCCTCTATACTGCGGCCAAAGAGATATCTTGCATCTTCAGTTTTCAAAATATTTTTTTCATCCTTTTACAGGCCTATAGGTATGAACTCATTTAAATTGTACCCACGAACAGTTATGGGACCTGCTATGCCACCTGCATGTTTTAGCAGACTCACTTCTTTTTTCTACCTAAACAAAGTAAACTGTGATATTTCTTTCTTTCTTTCTTGGTTTTGCCTCAAAATAAAAAATTCCATGATAGATTTTATGGATTTGGGTATCTTTTTCTGTCCTGGGTTCAGCAGTAGCAGTCATTTTTCTCCTTCTTAGTAGCTGGTGCAGTGCTGAGGGTTTGACTTTTGGCCTGGGAACAGTGCTGATAACACCAATGTTTTAAGTTACTGCTTAGTAATGTTTACTCTGACCAAGGACTTTCTGAGTCTCATGCTCTGCCAGCGAGGAGGGGAAGCCAGGAGGAAGCAGAGACAGGACACCTGACCCAAACTAACCAAAGAGGCATTCCATACCACAGCACATCATGCCCAGTATATAAATTGGGGCAGTTACCCGAAGGGGTTAGATCACTGCTGGCTCAGGCTGGGTATCTGTCAGCGGGTGGTGGGCAGTTGCATTCTCTCCCCTTATTATTATTAGTGGTGGTAGCAGCAGTGGTTTGTGTTATAGCTTAGTTACTGGACTGTTGTTATCTCAACCTGTGGGAGTTAACATTCTTTCGATTCACCTCCCCATCCCTCCAGGGGTGGGAGAAGGAAGGGGGGGGGAGGGTGTGAGCAAGCTACATGGCTGACTGGACTTAGACCACAACACTTTCCTTCCTTTAATAACTGAGACACACATATAGGGAGTTGATTTGGTATGAAAATTCATACCCAAACAACTCCCCCCAGCTCTACATGCTGTCATATGGCACTAGATGTCCCTTTGGTCAGTTTGGGTTGGCTGTCCTGGCTGTGTCCCCTCCCAGCACCTTGTGCACCCCCAGCCTCCTCACTGGGGGGGCGGGGTGAGAAGCAGAAATGGCCTTGACTCTGTGTAAGTGCTGCTCAGCAATAACTAAAACATCAGTGTTTTACCAACATTATTCTCATCCTAAATCCAAAGCACAGGACTGTACCAGCTACTAGGAAGAAAATTAATTCTATCCCAGCTAAAACCAGGGCAGAGATTTTAATAAAAAAAAAACCTTGTTGTTATACAGGGGGGATATTTGGATGGTAAGCTCAACACACTCCTTAACCCTGCCACGTGTCAAACACATTGGGCTAATGCAATGTATTACAAAATTGGGTGCCATATGTTAAAGGCTCGAAATCAATTGTGGCTTCAATGAAAGACCTTATGTCCTGGCCCTCTGGGAGTCTTTGGCCAGTCTTGGGCACTCAGCAAGATCCCATGCTGATACTAAGATACCAGGGCTCTTATTGTGGAAATGGACATCTTGCCACACATTTACGTAGTATTCACATTAAAGTAATTCCTGGAGGGTAAATTTATACAAAGAAGCAGTTCTGCAACTTTTGCCACTAACTTGCCCAATCCTAGGAAGAATCCATGCCTCCAACTTCAGTATTTTTTTCCAGAACTGATCCTTTTTGCCCTGTCTCTCTCCAGTTTAATACATACCAACATTTTCCCTCTTATCTATTGACTTGAGTTTGACATCAAGGATGCAACAGTTATATGTCAAGGGAAAATCTGGAAACAAATGGATTCATAAACTTTCTATGCCGTGAACAGCAACTACCTCTTCATTGTCATCACAAATGCATGCATAGCTTCTGAGAATAAGCAGGGAAATGATGTAACACAATCTGCCAGTCAATTCCAAGAATTCAGTATGAAGAACATATAAACCAAGCAATTTGGCAAAAAAAAAAAAAAAAAAAAGGAGAGGAGATATGTTATACAATTTTAGCTAAGCTAGTTCATTAAGCTGTTTGAAGATGTCAACTTTCTCTAATAAACATTAGAGTTGTAGAGACTCTTCTTGCTTCTTGGAAAAGGCAGTATTGAGTGACTGGCCTTCTATAACTTACCTAAACAGAATTTCTGTTAGAGAAGTGTCCCTGTTCTGCCACTCCCTGTGTTCTAGGAAATAATCATATTGTAGGCCTAAATACTGGATATTGAGAGGATACCACTTCAGAACCATATATCTTGAAAATAGTATGTGTCTCTTAGAAAAATCAGCCATGAAGACTTCTTTAAACTATCTCTGGCTTTTTTTCAATATTTGCTGTTTGTGGAGACAGAAACGCATTACACCTGCCACAAAATTCAGACTCAGACAATCTAGAAAGATTTACGGTGTTCCATTAAGGCAGCTATATTCATTCATCACAGTACCAATTTTCCAATGCACTACTGTATATTTTTGCTGGCAGTGCTCTTTTGCTTTTACTTACCCCTCTATAGGTATCCTCCGGAGATTTATTATAGTTCCAAAAGCGAAGCCCTGAAATACTTTCAATTTTATCAAAATGGATTGTGAGCAGATGATCTTCTCCAAAAGAGAAGGGAATGAGCCACATATGGTCATCGTCCACTGTGATATTAGTCCCATCTATTAACCTACAAGGAGAAAAATCCATTAGCTGCAAAAAGGAAAAGCTTGTTTTTCTCATGAAAATCAGGCACTTTAGTATGTGGGGTTTTTTTCCTATATGCCACTTACAGTTTCCAGGGCTTACTGTGCCCATGTTTATGCAATTAAAAAGCACAGTAAACATCAAAAATAGTATGCAATTGTTGAATTAGGGACAATGTGGAAGAAAAGCAGTATTTGTTTTAGTTGGGTCTGTTTGAGGAAAAACAGAAAACTCCTTAAGTTTTGCTATGTGATCAGGGGCAGGCAGAAGAAAGCTCAACTTTCTACCAAAAATAGCCAAAGGCAAAGGTCTCAAACACAATATAACTTATCAGTATAGTTCCATGCCTACACTAGTATAGCTGGCACTCTGCAGTGTGTTGCCAGTGCAACTATCATGAATCTGACAAGGAGCTGGATGGCAGCTGGAAAACCTGGAGAAGCACAGTTTGTTCAAACCCTCCTTCATGCAGACAGGCATAGTTCTACTTTTTCAAAAGAGCTTTCTCTAGTGCAACAACATCTTTTCATAAACGCACAGACTTGGAGCTGCCTGAAGTTAATTCTGTTATTTCCGCATTTTGGAATCTTGACTTTATACTCTATCACAAACTGTGGCATACAAAGATGAAGTAAAGGAGAATATGAACTAATTGTCCACTGCAATTACTTTGGTAAACCACCCAATGTACTTACAATTTTTTTTAAAGTTTAATGGAATACAAGTGCTAGACTTGGAAGTTGCTTAAAGAAGAAGATTTGAATAACAACTCTTTCACAGAGAAGCCAATTAGGGAGCCTATGAGAGAAGACATAAGCCTTGATTTGGTCCTGTATAGTGCACAGGACCTATTCCAAATCCTACAGTTGAAGAGCATTGTAGTATACTTATATTCAACATGTTTGTGCCCAAAAAGGTACTTAAGCAAAAATTATTAAATAAATTAAAAAAAAAAAAAAAAACAAAAAAACAAAACAAAACAAAATCATTACACACAACACAGAGAACATGAAGGGATATCATACTGGAAGTACGGAACAAACGTATCCCACTTACTAAAAAAAGATGTTGGAAAAAGGGAGGACTTGAAAAATCAAAGCTAAACTGGCTCAGTGGCAGGATAAAGAAAGTTATTACAAGCCATCTTTCAACAAAATTCATGACCAAAAAACTCTAACTTGATTGGATCATAACTCTGGAAGTCTAAATGTGTATGCACAGGCCAAAAAAAGAGTATGAAGGCTAGCAAGCAAAAGGTACCATAAATAAAATTCCTCAAATACATCAGGAGCAGAAAGCCTGCCAGAAATTCTGTATGATGAAGACAATAGGGATGTAAAAGAAGCATTCAGAGAAGGTAAGACACCAACAGAAAAGCTAAATGGATTCTTTGCAACTGGGTCCATTATGGTGGAATATGGAGAGAATCCACCACCAGAATCTCTTCATCACAACAGATGTCACAGGAAGACTTCTTAGATCTTGATGCTACAGACAGATTTTCATACAAACAGGCAGAATAACTGATATACAAGTAAGCTTGAATCTGTGTAAATCAGATTAGCAGAAATTACAAAGTTAGTGTACATGTAGATAAAAACAACATTCTAAGGAAGACTCCACAAAGACATTGAAAAGACAAGTCCTAATTCATAAAATTCACAGAGCATAAACATGCCAGAGGACAGGATTACAACTGAAAATACCCCTTAAAAGAGAGATACAACTCAGGAACAACAGGATGTAGTTTCAATAACAACCAAATACCACGTCCTGTCCAGATCCATAGCATATGATTTCTATACAGCTATCATTTAGGAAGTACAAGTTAATTTGAGAAAGTATACTTGTCAATGAATAAAACTTCATTCGAATTACACCCAAAAAAGGGTAAGAAAAAAAGCTGTGGAATTACCAACAGAATGGCACCTGTTTGTGCAATTCCCTAACACATCCTCACACTTTGCTAACTTGAAATTTTTCCTTGAAGTTAACCAGAAAGCCTGCATAAATATCATTGCATATGCATAGACAGATGCTACAGAACACCCACATTTCTGCCTAGAAAGTCCTTAGCAGAGATATCAACGAGGCATGTTGCCATCTCCTAACTCAAGCACCATCTTTTGGAAACATCTCATTCATGTTTCTACAACAAGCTGTTCCTGGGTAGCTTGTGACATCCAAGAATGAGCAGTGGTGGTATGAAAATCATTTTGTATTAACATGTGTTAGAAGTTTATATAATTCAGTAGCTTTATAAAGTCTGATGTAAAATGCCTCTAAAATCAATAAACTCCAAAACCATTTGCCAAAACAACAGGCACAAATAATAAATAAAGAGCCCTGCAGAAAATGCTTGGACAATCCAACTCTTTCATTACTTACTTCTCTAATGTTCTGGAATCTCCTGCATACTCTGGAAGATCATTCAAGTCTTGGGGTGAAGCAGAAATCTCTTCTGTACTTATTTTTAATGCATGACCATTCTTTCCTATCACTTCAAGTCCTGTCAGCCCAAGATAATGAGAGTCTCCCCAGGTCATGGTAAAATTCAGTTGCAGGCCTATACATAAGAATATATATCTATTATATAGCTATACACATACTGAGTAGTTTGAAGTAAGAAGCCAATATAAACATACATGCAACCTCCAACAATTAGCAGTACATGTATAACTTCCTATGCTGTGTTTGGATACTTCCTGGTCTGCATGCCTACCTCCATGTAATATCATAGTATCTTCTGTAAACCTGTGATAGACCCCTTCAGTAGGCAACCAACATCTTGTTCAATCTTAACTATACAAATCCCAATAAATCATGTTATCAAGTATCTCATTACTTAGACTGCAGAGCGACAGTAATCAAACAATACATTTAAGCAGGTACCTGACAGATTTTGTGATTATGCAGACACAGAGCAGACCTATTAGTCTAAAGTCTATTTATCTTTTTTTTTTCCAGATAAATGACTATATAGATTCATATAAATCCAGTTTCTTATAAATCAATAAATTGCTAGAGAACACTAACTTGTAGCTAAATCAAAAAAACAAATATGGATTACTAATGCGTCTTCATGTCAAAACTGGACATACGGAAGTATTTTAAGGGTCAGTTTTAGTGAAAAACAGCAATGTTGATTTGCTTTCATCTCCAGAAAATAAATAGGAAAGAAAAATTGGGCAGACAAAAGATTGTACGTGCATCTTTAGGTTCATCTGTTTCATGCTTTACTAAAAAACCCTAAGTAGCATATATAGATTTAACAAGTAATATTCCAATCCGATCAGGCTCTGTGAAGATTCAACACTGTAAATTAAAATTATCTTTTATTTCACTCATTAGAGAAGCCCAGAAATAACCAGGTTAGATAATGACTAAAGAAGCATCATATAGTCATGATGCCCTGTAAAACAAACAAGCATTAAAACTATTAAGCCATCCAGCCCAATTACCTATAAATAGCCATAGTAATTTACACAAGATTATCTTGATATACACATAAATTCACTTGGCTGTTAAGATCTCATTAGCATTTGCAAGTACACTAAGAAATAAAGAGTTCTATTAGCTGACAAGTTTGGAGCTGTGGCTACAGTGATATTAAACATTACTCCCAAGGCCATTGCTAAGACTAAATTTGCTTCATGTACAAGTGTGCAAGAGTTCCCAGGCAAAACCAAAGCGTATTTTCAAACAAAAGGGAAAAGATAGAGAGAAGCAGCTATCCACACAAGCTTTAATATCTACATCACTGTGCCAATGCCTTCATAGGATCTCAGAATGATGCAGGGTGAAAGGGTCCTCTGGAGGCCTGTAGTCCAGCTTCAACCTCAGAGCAAGGCCATCAGATCAGGTCTCTCAGGAGCTCATCCAGTGGAAGTCTGAATGTCCCTAACACCACAAGGTACAAAACATCTCTGGAACCCTGTTCCAGTGTTTGACTGCCCCCAGGGTGAAAAAGATTTCCTAATACTTAATTGGAAATTCTTGTTTTCTACCTTGTTTTTTCTTCTGCCTCTGAACCTAATCCTATTATCATGCCTTAGAATAGCCTGGATCTGTCCTTTCTGTGCCCTCCTGATAGCTATAGACAGCAAGATCTCCCCTTCACCTTCTCTTCTCTAGGATGAATAAACAAAGGCAGGCCTTTCATACCTTTCTCACACATCAGGTACTACAGCTGTTTGACTATTTTGGTCATGCTCCTCCACCAGACTTGCACCAGTATGTAAATTTTCTTCCTGTTCTAGGGAGCTCCATACTTAACAGGACTCCAAGTACAACCTCTCAAATGTCAAATATAGGGAAAAAATCTTTTTTCCATTCCCTGCTGGCTGCACTCTCAGATCCCAGGAAGCAGCTGTCTGCCTCTACTGCAAGGCCGCACTGCTGGGTCATTTTTAACTTGCAGTTTACAAGGATCTCAGACCCACCAGTGCAAAGCCACTCCTTAGCTAGCTGGTCTCCATCCTGTCCTGTGACAAGGGTTATTACATCCTACCTGCAGGTCCATGTATTTGCCCTGAACTTCATGAGGTTACACTGGGTAAAATCATGAAGTTATCATTTATTCAGGCCTGCTGAGGTACCTCCAAAGAATAGCCTTGCCTCCAGTTTATCAGCCACTCCCCTTTGCTTAACAACATCCACAACCTTGCTAAGATTGCACTTTATCACATCATCCAAGTTCTTGAAAAAGAAAAAACACATTAATCAGTGTAAACTATGATAGTGTTGATTCCTGAGGGACACTGCTAGTAACCAGCCACTAGCTGGACTTTACACCAATGATCATCACATTTTGAGACACTATTTCTCCTTGGCATTGTTGTGGTTTAAGCCCCTCACGCACATCGTTTAAGCCCCGTTCACTCACTCCTCCCTCTTTCTTCCCCCAGTCCCAGGGGGATGGGGAGGAGAATCAAGAGAATGCAAATCCCACAGGTTGAGACAAGAACAGTTTAGTAACTAAGGTATAACACAAACCACTACTGCTAACCCCAATAATAATAATGACGAGAGAAATACAAGGAAAGAATACAATCGCTCACCACTGATACCCAGCCAGACCAAGCAGCTCACCCCCACTCCCTTCCAGGTAACTGCTCTCTGTTTTTACATCCTGGGCATGATGTGCTGTGGTATGGAATACCTCTTTGGTCAGTTTGGGTCAGGTATCCTGTCTCTGCTTCCTCCCGGCTTCCCCTCCTCCCTGGCAGAGCATGAGACCCAGAAAGTCCTTGGCCAGCCTAAACATTCGAAGCCATAACTTAAAACACTGGTGTTATCAGCGCTGTTCCCAGGCTGAAAAGTCAAAAAACACAGCACTGCACCAGCTACTAAGGAGGAGAAAAATGACTGCTACTGAAGAACCCATGACTGGTAATAAGATGAAAGAGAGAAAAACTACCTACAGCAGGTTAAGGATACAAATCCTCACTGACTCCATGCATGACTTATTAACAGGAGTTCCAGGTGAAGAGGGCAGTACTGATCTTAAGATTTCTGTAATTCCCACTAATTGCCCCAAACCAGAAGAATCAAGAACACTCCCACTCCAGGTCTAAGGCACCACTCCACAGAATCTTACTTCTCTGGTGCTGATAAAAGGACCAGGAAATGATACCGAAAATTCTGAGCCATCCAGAAAATAATTTAAAGGCCCTCAGAGACTTGTTTTAGCACAGGATAAAGAAACCAGACTTAAGTATGGATATAACATTCTGGTCTAGCTTTACTGAAGGGTTTCTGTTGTCAACCCAATCTGAGAAATTCAGTCTACATAAATACATAGCACTGGGACAGAGTTACTGGGTAAAAAGACAGAGCTATTACAAATCCCATTCAGGGACTAAGCGAATGGCTAGCATTATATTTCTGAGATTAGAACCCAACTGTTATGATACAGTGTTCTAAAAGCCATAGTAACAAAGTAACAAAGCTTCTGCCTTTGTTTACTGTGGCCTTCAATTACTCTTTTTTTATTCCGGACCTGACATCTGTTACAAAGTTCTGCACAGCTCAATCAGATCCTCCATGATAAAATGCTAGGGGGAAAGGTGGTTAGGTAAAAGTAAATGTAAGAACTTACATTTTCCAGTAAATATTCCTGATACCTTGGGTACATATGCAGAGAGAGGGTCTGGCTCTTGAACCTAAAAAGTAAACCAATAGATGCAATGAACATGAATAACATATACACATTACAGGCATAAATGTTCATAAATATATTCATGTTTACAAAGGGAGAAGGCTGGTGGTTTTCTTTGGGTTTGTTTTGTTTTTGTGGTTTTTTGTTTGTTTGTTTGTTTGTTTGTTTGTTTTTTCCTGTTTCTTAATTTTTCTGGGGTTTTTGTTTTGGATTTTGTTTTAATTTTTGCATCCAGCTTTTTGTATCTCATAGAGTCATAGAATAGTTAGGGCTGGAAAGGACCTTAAGATCATCTGGTTCCAACCCCCTGCCACAGGCAGGGGCACCTTGCACTAAACCATTTTCAAGAAGGGGAAAATGGATGACCCAGGGAACTACACAGCAGTCAGTCTCACCTCTGTGCCTGGCAAAATCTTGGAGTGGATTCACCTAGAAGGCATGCTGAGGCACATGAAAAACAACAAAATGCTTGGTGACAGCCAGCATGGCTTCACTAAGGGGAAATCCTGCCTGAGCAATTTGGCGGCCTATGATGGGGCTATGGAACTGATGGACAGGAGTAGAGCAGTTGATGTCATCTACCTGGACTTGTGCAAAGCGTTT